>JAVSCE010022723.1:0-124479 GCA_032199065.1 Smutsia gigantea | reverse complement strand
TTATCTATTTTGTTTATTTTTCAAAGAACCAGCTCTTGGTTTTATTGATTTTTTCTATTGTTTTATTCTTCTCAATTTTATTTATTTCTTCTCTAATCTTTATTATGTCCCTCCTTCTGGTGACTTTGGGCCTCATTTGTTCTTCTTTTTCCAATTTCAGTAATTGTGTCTTTAGACTATTCATTTGGGAATGTTCTTCCTTCTTTAAATAGGCCTGGATTGCAATATACTTTCCTCTTAGAACTGCCTTTGCTGCGTCCCACAGAAGTTGTGGCTTTGTGTTGTTGTTGTCATTAGTCTCCATATATTCTTTGATTTCTGTTTTGATTTGGTCGTTAACCCATTGATTAATTAGGAGAGTGTTGTTAAGTCTCCATGTATTTGTGAGCCTTTTTGATTTCTTTCTAAAATTTATTTCTAGTTTTATACCTTGGTGATCTGAGAAGTTGGTTGGTAGGATTTCAATATTTTTGAAATTACTGAGGTTCTTTTTGTGGCCTAGTATGTGGTCTATTCTGAAAATGTTCCATGTGCACTTGAGAAGAATGTGTATCCTGTTGCTTTTGGGTGTAGAGTTCTGTAGATGTCTGTTAGGTCCATCTGTTCTAGTGTGTTGTTCAGTGCCTCTGTGTCTTTACTTATTTTCTGTCTGGTTGATCTGTCCTCTGGAGTGAGTGGTGTGTTGAAGTCTCCTAAGATGAATGCATTGCTGTCTATTTCCTCCTTTAATTCTGTTAGTATTTGTCTCACATATGCTGGCGCTCCTGTGTTGGGTGCATATATATTTATAATGGTTATATCTTCTTGTTGGACTGACCCCTTTATCATTATGTAATGTCCTTCTTTATCTTTTGCTACTTTCTTCGTTTTGAAGTCTATTTTGTCTGATACAAGTACTGCAACACCTGCTTTTTTCTCTTTGTTGTTTGCATGAAATATCTTTTTCCATCCCTTCACTTTTAGTCTGTGTATATCTTTGATTTGAGGTGAGTTTCTTGTAGGCAGCATATAGATGGGTCTTGCTTTTTTATCCATTCTGTTACTCTGTGTCTTTTGATTGGTGCATTCAGTCCATTTACATTTAGGGTGATTATTGATAGGTATGTACTTATTGCCATTGCTGGCTTTAGATTCGTGGTTACCAAGGGTTCAAGGGTTGCTTCTTTACTATCTAACAATCTAACTTAACTTTCTTGTTAAGTTATTGTAAACACAGTCTGATGTTTCTTTCTTTCTCTCCCTTCTTATTCCTCCTCCTCCATTCTTTCTATAATAGGTGTTTTATTCTTTGCCTTTAGTTGGTATTTGGATGGTCTGCTTTCTTTGCTATGATTTTTTTTTCCCTCTGGTGACATCTTTTTAGCCTTAGGTGTGCTTCCTCTAGAGCAGTCCATTTAAGATATCCTGTAGTGGTGGTTTATGAGACGCAAATTCTCTTAACTTTCGTTTATCTGGAAATTGTTTAATCCCTCCATCATATTTAAATGATAATCGTGCTGGATACAATATTCTTGGTTCGAGGCCCTTCTGTTTCATAACGTTAAATATATCATGCCATTCTCTTCTGGCCTGTAAGGTTTCTGTTGAGAAGTCTGATGATAGTCTGATGGGTTTTCCTTTGTAGGTGATCTTTTTTCTCTCTCTAGCTGCCTTTAATACCCTGTCTTTATCTTTGATCTTTGCCATCTTAATTATTATGTGTCTTGGTGTTGTCTTCCTTGGGTCCCTTGTGTTGGGAGATCTATGAGCTTCGGTGGACTGCGAGACTACTTCCTTCCCCAGCGAGGGAAAGTTTTCAGCAATTATTTCTTCAAAGACACTTTCTATCCCTTTTTCTCTCTCTTCTTCCTCTGGTACTCCTATAATGCGAATATTGTTCCGTTTGGATTGGTCACACAGTTCTCTTAATATTCTTTCATTCCTAGAAATCCTTTTATCTCTCTCTGCCTCAGCTGCTCTGTACTCCTGTTCTCTGTTTTCTATTCCATTAACAGTCTCTTGCATCTCATCCATTCTGCTGTTAAGCCCGTCGATCGCTTGTCTGATTTCTGTATTGTCTTTCCTCAGTTCCCTCACTTCCTCCCTCAGCTCTTGCACATTTCTCTGTAGGTCCATCAGCATGGTTATGACTTTTATTCTAAATTCTTTTTCAGGCAGGCTGTGCATTTCCATCCCTTCAGACTCCCTCTCTGGGGTTGTCTGGTTGATTTTGGTCTGAACCATATTCCTCTGTCTTTTCATGGCTGTATAATTTGGTCACTGATAGTTGCCACGTATGTCAGCTGGGCTCTTTAAGACTTTAAAAAGAGAAGAAAAAAAAAAGAGAAAAAAAGAGAAAAAAGAAAAAAAGAAAGAAAGAAAAAAAGAAAAAAGAAAGAAAAGAAAAACAAAAACAAAAAAACAAAAAAACAA
Source organism: Smutsia gigantea (assembly GCA_032199065.1). Taxonomy (NCBI): domain Eukaryota; kingdom Metazoa; phylum Chordata; class Mammalia; order Pholidota; family Manidae; genus Smutsia; species Smutsia gigantea. Next base: position 122,067 of record JAVSCE010022723.1, on the reverse strand, counting down.
AAAAAAAATGCCCACCGGACGTAGATTCTGTGGGAATGCTCTAGGTGGCGCTATTGCCCCACTATTCCACAGCTGTGACTGTGCCGCTCTGCAGGGCCCTTTATCGCTCTGGCAGGGGTGGGAACGAATAGGAGGCTGTTGATCTCAGTGAGAAGTGTTAAGTATGGCTACGCTTCCTCAGTCGCCAGCTAAGGCGTCTGAAACTCCCCAGGACTCCCAGCCTGCTGGGCTGAGTGTGCTGGGGCGATCCGGCTCCTCCGCTGGGCTCCTGTCTCTTTAAGACCGCTGAGGAAAGCGCGCACTTTTTTTTTCCTTCCCGGAGCCGGCTGCAAGCACCCTGGCGCGTTCCCCGCTCAGATCCTGCCCCTCTGTCTCTCCAATCTCCGCTGCACTGCGCAATGTGGGTCAGCGCTCCCCGCGCAGATCACCGGGGCTGGCTACTTCGCGGGGTGTACTTCCACTCCCTCCCGGCTCTGACTCTTCTCCTCCCGCCGGTGCGCTGGGGTGGGGGAGGGCTCGGGTCCCGCCGGGTCGCGGCTCCGTATCTTACCCGCCTCTTGGGGTGCAGAGTCCTCTCGGGTGTAGCTGCACGCTGTGCGCTTTCCTGTGTATTCTTGTCTCTTTTTTAGGAATAGATGTATTTTCTGTGTTTTCGTAGATATAGAGTTGGGAGGAGATTTCTTCCACCCTGCTCACACCGCCATCTTCCCGGAAGTCTGATTTGTTTTCTTCTTATGGCTGAATAATATTCCATTCTGTATATGTACCACATCTTCATTATCCATTCATCTACTGATGAACACTTAGGTTGCTTCCATTTCTTGGCTATTGTAAATAGTGCTGCGATAAACATAGGGGTGCATGTGTCTTTTTCAAAGTGGGCTGCTGCATTCTTAGGGTAAATTCCTAGTAGTGGAAGTCCTGGGTCAAATGGTATCTCTATTTTGAGTTTTTTGAGGAACCTCCATACTGCTTTCTACAGTGGTTGAACTAATTTACATTCCCACCAGCAGTGTTAGGAGGGTTCCCCTTTCTCCACATCCTCGCCAGCATTTGTTGTTTGTGTTCTAGATGGTGGCCATTCTAACTGGTGTGAGGTGATACCTCATTGTGGTTTTAATTTTCATTTCTCTGATGATTAGCGATGTGGAGCATCTTTTCATGTGCCTGTTAGTCATCTGAATTTCTTCTTTGGAGAAGTGTCTGTTCAGATCCTCTGCCCATTTTTTAATTGGCTTATTTGCTTTTTGTTAGTTGAGGTTCGTGAGCTATTTATATATTTTAGATGTCAACCCCTTATCAGATATGTCATTTATGAATATATTCTCCCATAGTGTAGGATATCTTTTTGTTCTACTGATGGTGTCCTTTGCTGTACAGCTTTTCAGCTTGATATAGTCCCACTTGTTCATTTTTGCTCTGTTTCCCTTGCCCAGGGAGATATGTTCATAAAGAAGCTCATGTTTACGTCCAATAGATTTTGGCCTATGTTTTTTTCTAAGAGTTTTATGGTTTCATTACTTACATTCAGGTCTTTGATCCATTTTGAGTTTACTTTTGTATATGGGGTTAGACAGTAATCCAGTTTCATGCTCTTACATGTAGCTGTCCTGTTTTGCCAACACCAGCTGTTGAAGAGGCTGTCATTTCCCCATTGTATGTCCATGGCTCCTTTATCGTATATTAATTGACCATATATGCTTGGGTTTATATCTGGGCTCTCTATTCTGTTCCACTGATCTATGGGTTTGTTCTTGTGCCAGTACCAAATTGTCTTGATTACTGTGGCTTTGTAGTAGAGCTTGAAGTCAGGGAGTGTAATTCCCCCTGCTTTATTCTTCCTTCTCAGGAATGCTTTGGCTATGCGGGGTCTTTTGTGGTTCCATATGAATTTTAGAACTATTTGCTCTAGTTCATTGAAGAGTGCTATAGGTATTTTGATAGGGATTGCATTGAATCTGTAGATTGCTTTAGGCAGGATGGCCATTTTGACAAAAATTAATTCTTCCTAGCCAAGAGCATGGGATGAATTTCCATTTATTAGTGTCCTCTTTAATTTCTCTTAAGAGTGTCTTGTAGTTTTCAGGTATAGATCTTTCACTTCCTTGGTTAGGTTTATTCCTAGGTATTTTATTCTTTTGGATGCAATTGTGAATGGAATTGTTTTCCTGAATTCTCTTTCTGCTAGTTCATCGTTAGTGTATAGGAATGCACAGATTTCTGTGTATTAATTTTGTATCCCACAACTTTGCTGAATTCAGATATTAGATCTAGGTATGTATTTCTGTATTTGTGAAAGCATAAAGAATCTTCAAAGAAATAGTGTGACATCTTTCTTGTACATTCTTGTACAATAATTTTACAAACTTCTTTAATGATTCCGATTTGCTGGCTTGGACAGATTATTTTCAGATAATAAGCCTAAAGAAAATTAATCCTTTGTTTATATTATTTCCTGCTAGTTTTTAAATATTATCATTATGTCAATTATAATTATCAGTGAAACAGGAATCGTGATATGGGCTCTTCCATTTGACATCCTAATCTGTGCCAAAAAATAAGTGCCAGTCATTAAGCCAGCTCTTCATCTGAATCAGATCCTTTGTTTTGTTTTTTTTCCAGTTGAAGCCATCTGCATTAAACACTGTTGTTTTTTCCACATATGGCTGACATTTGAAAAACCCCAAGAGTATGTACATAGGCTCAGTTTTACCACAAATGGAGAGATATCTGTGATTCAGTATTTTTTGGGTCAGGGCATTTATATATTATAACAAAATATGAATACAAATAAAATGAAACTGCAGTTCAGCTTTGATAGGTTGAACTGTTCAGATATGTTTCTGTATTCAACATCATAGGTTTTTGTGTAGTGCAAGGTAATTTATTACTTGTCTTTTTTGAAATTCGGTTTTATGTAATACTTTATTGAAAAAACAGTGTATGAACCTGGTAGGAAAAATTCCAAAAAATCCAAAAGGGTACAACAATGAAAAATGGCCTCTCACATCAGCCTGCTTAGAGGCAATCACTCTAAACAATGTCTTTTATTTATCTAGAATGTTTCTTGTCCCTATGAATGTATGTACCTTAAAAAAAAAATCACTGAAAGGAATATACTAAATAATATTAGACATCTGACTCTCCCCACCACCCCCAAAAATATAAAGCTCTTATAGAGCTTTCCATATTGACATAAATGGATTTACCTCATTCTTTGTAAACCACTGACAGTATTCTGTTCTGTAGTATGTATCGCTTAATTTAATTCATATTTGCTATTAATGGGCAGTTAGGTGTTTCCAGTCTTCTGTAATTATAAACCTTGCTACAGTGAGAATCTTATACACAGATGTGAGTGCAAATGTGTATGTCTATAGGATAAAGTCCTAACGGGATTTTCAGATTAAAGTATATATGTAAAGTTTTGATGGATATTGCAAATTATTCTTTACAGCAGCTTACATCCCTCCATTTATGTTTCATAACGTGCATGCCAACACCACTTAATCAGTACCGAGGCATTAGTTAATATTTGGCCAGCACACATTCTCACCGTTCTTCCCACTTGCCCTGGGTACCCGCTGATAGCTTGTTCTTTACAGCAGACAATGTGATTCTTCTAAAATATTCAGGTCATAACACTTCTCAGATTCCACTAATTCCTTCCCCATCTGTCTCACAGAAGCTGAGGGGCTCTGAGTATTCCAGCCTGCTATTTCTGTCTTTAACCTTCATCTTCTCTTCTCCCCTCCTTCACTCTGTGCAGCCTCACTGGGTCTTTCTGCAGTAGTGCATAAACAGAAGACACATTCCCACCTCCCCTCGCCTGGGCCCTTTCCTCTGCCTGCAGCATTGTTTTCCCACATGGCCATTGTACTCCCTGCACCACCAGCTTCAAGAACTGCTCAAATACCATCTTCTCAGTGATGCCCTGACCATCTTATTTAAAATGGCAAATCCACCTTTGCCACTTGGTACTTCCATCCTCTTCTCTGCTGTTTTTCCCTGTAGTATTCACGTTGCTTGTAAATTATTTATTTTTAGTTAGTGTCTTTCTCTTAGTTAGGATGTATGCTCCATGAGGACTTCTTAAAAAATGTTTTGTTCACTGTTGAACTCCCAGGGCCTAAGAACAATGCGCATTACCTAGCACCAGATGTTGCCCAATAAATTGAATAGATAAATGAGTGAAAGAATCGTAAGAGCTTTTTCTATAGTGAAGAAATAACTAAAGTTCTTTAGTTACGTATGTATAAATATGTACTTTTTTGGTGTGTTCTCTCTTTTCCTTGCTTATGGTGTTTGTGTAATCATTTTGTATAACTCTGAGACTTCCCTCATTAAAAAAATGTACATATTGACTTCATTTTTTTACGTTAGAATTTTTGTCCAAATGGTGTTTATTTGAATTTAAGAAAAGAGGATAATATAAATTTTATTAACCTAGTCAATATAACGTGTATTTAGAAACAGCATTGTTAGACTATGTCTTGACCTCATGAAAGAGATGCTTGCAACCTCCAGCACTCCCCTATACTTAACCTTACACCTCCGTCCTGAGGACCTCTCACCCCAGCCCCACCCAGACACAAACATCTCTGTACCACAATGTATCTGAGCTTTTCTCTCACCTCAGGGACGATAGTGGCTTTTCTCTCATTCCCTCATCTCAGTCCTGTGTCCAGGGAGATGGCAGCTGAGTGGATAAGTGTCTGGGCTCAAGCCCAGGCTCTGCCATGTCAGCTGTTTAACTTGCCCAGGTTACTATCAGGCCACTGCATCTCACCACACCTCCGCAGTTATACTGTCAGGCCACTGCATCTCACCACACCTGCTCCACAGTTACACTGTCAGGCCACTGCATCTCACCACACCTCCGCAGTTATAATGTCAGGCCGCTGCATCTCACCACACCTCCGCAGTTACACTGTCAGGCCACTGCATCTCACCACACCTGCTCTACGGTTATACTGTCAAGTTACTGCATCTCACCACAGCTGCTCCACGGTTATACTGTCAGGCCACTGCATCTCACCACACCTCCACAGTTATACTGTCAGGCCACTGCATCTCACCACACCTCCGCAGTTACACTGTCAGGCCACTGCATCTCACCACAGCTGCTCCACGGTTATACTGTCAAGTTACTGCATCTCACCACAGCTGCTCCACGGTTATACTGTCAGGCCACTGCATCTCACCACACCTCCACAGTTACACTGTCAGGCCACTGCATCTCACCACAGCTGCTCCACAGTTACACTATCAGGCCAGTGCATCTCACCACACCTCCGCAGTTATAACGTCAGGCTACTGCATCTCACCACAGCTGCTCCACGGTTACACTGTCAGGCCACTGCAGCTGCTCCACCACTGTCAGGCCACTGTCTCACCTCCACGGTTACACTGTCAGGCCACTGCGCGTTACACTGTCAGGCCACTGTCTCACCACATGCTCCACGGTTACACTGTCAGGCCACTGCGCTCCACGGTTATACTGCTCCACGGTTACACTGTCAGGCCACTGCGTCTCACCACAGCTGCTCCACGGTTACACTGTCCAGGCCACTGTCAGGCCACTGCATCTCACCACACCTCCACGGTTACACTGTCAGGCCACTGCATCTCACCACAGCTGCTCCACAGTTACACTATCAGGCCAGTGCATCTCACCACACCTCCGCAGTTATAACGTCAGGCTACTGCATCTCACCACAGCTGCTCCACGGTTACACTGTCAGGCCACTGCGTCTCACCACAGCTGCTCCACGGTTACACTGTCAGGCCACTGCGTCTCACCACACCTCCACGGTTACACTGTCAGGCCACTGCGTCTCACCACACCTCCACGGTTACACTGTCAGGCCACTGCGTCTCACCACAGCTGCTCCACGGTTACACTGTCAGGCCACTGCGTCTCACCACACCTCCACGGTTACACTGTCAGGCCACTGCGTCTCACCACACCTCCACGGTTACACTGTCAGGCCACTGCGTCTCACCACAGCTGCTCCACGGTTACACTGTCAGGCCACTGCGTCTCACCACACCTCCACGGTTACACTGTCAGGCCACTGCATCTCACCACACCTCCACGGTTACACTGTCAGGCCACTGCATCTCACCACAGCTGCTCCACGGTTACACTGTCAGGCCACTGCATCTCACCACACCTGCTCCACAGTTAGGCAGTAACCGAGTGAGTGGATATTTATGAGCTGAGACATGTAAAGTGCTTAGTACAGGGACGGGCACGTTGCTATGGCTCAGTAAATATAAACTGTGTTATATCATTACTACTTACTCCCTTCTGCTGTCTCAGGGACCCTGCCTATTCCTTCATTTATCTCTATGTCCCTGCTATACATTTCCCCTTTTCCTTTTTTTTTTTTAACTTTCAAGCATGTTTAAATGATTTCTACTTAGACCTTAAAAACTAATCTAAGCAGCTTCCCCTAGAGTATGAATCTTCTCTTAGTCATTTTCCTTTCTCCTTCTCTTCACAGCCGGGAGATGGAGCGCTGTGCCTCTCTCCATCGCTGCCAGGTCCAGCCACTGCAGTCTGGCGGCCTCCTAATCCCTACCCAGCAGTGGCTCTAATTGGAATCGTTAGTGGGAACCTTCTTCAGTGGACTCACCTTCTTGGACCTCTCTTTTGCAATTCCACCCATTGACTGTTCCTTCCTTATTCAAAGTCTCTGCTCTTTGTCTGAAACCATCATGCCCCCTTGTTCTTCCTGACCTTGATTCTCTTGTGGAGTTTGCCCTTTGAGTCTTTTTTCTGCCCTCATTCTGTATTTGCTAACTACCATGGTATCATGAAAAGGAAATAGGCCTTGGAGTAGGACAAACTGGTTCAAATGCAGGCTCCGCCATTTTTCCAATGTTACCTTGGGAAAATTACCTACCTTTCTGCATTCTGTAATATATTCTTGGGGTGTTTGTGAAGAGTTTAAATTAATTAGTTTACCTCCTTTACTTTATTGTGTTTTTGAGTCCAGAAGAAACTTTAATGGTTAAAAGGGCTCCATCCTCATGTCTTTTATTATTTAGGAAATAAAATTTATAAAATTTTGTATTTAAGTTAGGTCTGATTTATATGATGTGGTAGATAATACAATTATTCATCAGTAACATGTTTCTAAAATTTCTGGGAAAGCCTTCAAGTTTAGGTCATGCCCACATGGCTTTTTCTAGCCAATAAAATATCAGCAGAAGTGTGTCATTTGTGGATAGAAGGGTTTAGGAGTTGGGGTATTATTCTGCCCTTACCACATGTTCTAGTGAGGAGTGAAAGTTTAAATGACAGAGCCTCCATGAGTTTGGGTCCCTGACTGAGAAAGACATGGAACATAGACTCTTCCTGTCCCACAATATATGTGTACAAAATAACCCTGTTATTTTTGACTAATGGACTTTGGAGATGCTTGTCACTATGGCATAATGTAGCCTAACTGAATAATACATAAAGGGACATTAAAATGGAATATTATCAATAGTAAGCTATTGGAAAATGGTTATCAAAACCCTTTCCTATTCTACATGCCACTTTGATCTTACGTTAGGTTTCTTGTTCTATTTTGCTGGGTCCTGGGTGGCTAAGTGACTAGATATCATTGTTTATGCAAAAAATAGCCCTTGCTTGGTAGATTGAATTGAGTCTGGAAACAACTATAGACTATCAGTACCTGATAGGGATGCTGTAGCTTTGAGGTTCCCTAAGTATAGTGACTCTTAACAACTGGCATTTCCTTTGTGGGAACCCTCAAAGCTATGGCTGTGGAGTCATTTCAAGAGATACCATTTCTGTGGTGCATGAGTCTTTGAGGCCAAGGTAGCTCCCAAATCCACCAGATCTTGTTTCCTTGTATCTTATCTGGGCTGTCCCTGATGAGGCCCAGAGAAGAACTGCGGTCGTCTGTGTGTGCTGCTTTACAGGGAAGTTCCTGTAAGGACTTTCACAAGGAGGCATGTCTGCTTCTGTCCTACGTCCTTTAAATAGTCTGGTGTTGCATGTGGCCTTTGGTAGTTTTGAGAGACTGAAAGTTGAGTTGAGCCTTGAGAAGCCCCCCAACCCCCAGCCCCACCCCAATGGTTGCTGCATCAACATTTGAAGTTTGTAACTATATAACTTGCTTTAGGCTCATTTGTTTCTTGCCTGTTTCTCCTTAGGAAAAACAGAAGAGTGGCTTTATCCCTTCCTGTTAAAAGAACAAATGTCAGTTAGCTCCAGAATCACAGTAAAGGTTTTTACAGTAAGGTGCTCTTTGGAGATACCATAAATGTTTAGTGTTGCATAGTATATTAGGAATGGTCTTTTGCCATCCCTGTCCTTGTCCTTTAGGTCAGGCTCTGCTGTACACTTAGTGTGCTAAGGACAGCTCCTTTTCTTAATTAAAGTGAAATTTACTTTGATTTTCTTTTCCTTTTTCTGGTTGTATCTTTGTTTTCCTGACTAGACCATAAGCTCTTCAAAGCAGGGAACAAAAATTTGTTTCTGCTTGCCACCGTGTACCAGGGCATGGAGAAGTGCCTGGCATGTAGTAGTTTACACGTGTGTGTCCACTGCCTGCAGGTGTTGGGTTCTTTGTGAAAAACAGTAAAAGCAGACTCTGGCTAAAGTTAGCTGAACAGGAGTTTATTGGAACTGTACTGGTGACTTAACAGGTTTCTGAAAAATGAGCAAAAACCAAGAGAAGCTCACCGAGGACCCGCTGGGGCTGAGTGTTAACTGCTGCTGGAATTGCTATCGCTGACCATGGGAGAACATCATGAGAATAATTTCTTACCCATCTCCGCCGCTCTGTATCATTTGTTACTCAAAGCTTCTATGGTAGTATCTGGGTGGCTGAGTCTCAGTTTCATGCCTGTGGAAGCCAGGAAAGCCTGTCTTTATCTCACATTACCAAGAAATGATAGATTATAAGCTTGTATAGTGAACTCAAACTTAGGGTCTTTCAAAAAAAAGAAAGTAGTAGGAGTAAGAAGGTCCCTTTTTCTGGTTGGAGAACAAGGTAATAGAAAGAAAACATCCTTTACAAAGTATATCTTTTACTGATCAATAATTCATGAACTAAGTTTACTTTGAGTGTTTGCCAAAGATGTACCTGGATATACAAAACGTATAATTAATTAGAGGGCCGTTCACTGTGGCTTATCACATGTGTTAAGACATGTCTTAATAGCTAAGGAAGAAAAGTCTGGATTTTGGTTTTAAGAGAGCATAACCAACCCCTAGTGTTGTAGCTCTTCAAGAAGAAAGGTGAATACTTTCAGCATGCTTTCCGTCCTACCTTAGGGCATGATTTGGGGTAGGGAGGGAGGGAGGGAAGATTTTGAAAGTATGTTGGAAGACCCATCTAAATTTATTTCACTGGAGCAGTAGACACAAATACATTTTTACCAAAATTAAGAAGGCATCACTGGAAAGTATCTGACTCTACCCAGAGCCTTTGAGTAAGGCCTCTCAGCTTGGTTGGTGATATTTGAGCTGGCTGGTGAAAAAACAAGATGGAATCACCAGTTGTGGAAGAGGGTTCCAGGCGAAGGAAGCAGTAGGTGCAGAGATGAGTAAAAGATGCTGATGAACGAAAATCAAGTACTGCCATAGGACCCGCGTATGTGTATCTGTATGTGAGAATAAGGTTTATATATGCAGGGTGAGGGTGGTGAGGTGTGAGGGCATCAGGCGTGAAGCTGGGGGCAGATGAGGAGGAACCTCAATGAATTTTAAAGAGATACTTTAGCCATCTAACCAAATAAATTTACCAAAGAGCGTAATATACATAGAGCATTGTATTGAAAATAAAAGGATCTAGAGCTCAGTGGGTAGTAGATCTTGGTTCCTAGCCATGCTAAGTAGATTTGGTGTGAACATTACAGAGAAACTAACACTTTCAGTACCCATTCTATTAATTTTCTCAGTCGTTCTTGGTACAATTGTACAAGCTACATGAAATAATATTATCATATGATTATCTTCAAAATATTGTAGACATACCTTTCAACCAATGGGGGGAAATGTGGGGTTCTGGATAAATAGGTGAATTTAGTAGAAATTTCAATTCAAGACTGCAAGCTTACTTGCTACTTTAATTTGTGAATGAAATTCATGCATTACTGAGCCTGCAGGAAACAAAATGAAACCTCAAGTCTAAAATTTGTTAACTCTTGGGTTTGAGAAATTTAGCTCCCAACATGCTTTCTGTTTTTTTCTCCATGCTATTGACTTTTGCTTATCTTCTTTTTTCTTTGTTAATGTAAACTTGATTACATCTCTAGTTGTGTCCTGTTGTGTGACTTGTCTTCTTTACTTTTCTTTTTTCCTGCTGATTTTTCTTGACAATATGTAAATAAAGCCACAGCTAGGGTGTAAAAAGGAAAGCTAGCGCCCTATTTTACATGTTTGAATAGCGATTGAAATATTACAACTTGTTTACACAAAGTGGTACCCTTTTGGATTTTTAAACCCTTTCACCTAGTGACTCCATGTAATTTGTAGGTTTTAACCAAAGGCTGCATAATGGCAAAAAACTGATTTGAACAGTTTGGCAGAATTGACAGAATAATATGTACTCTGAAACATTATGAATTAGCAAAAATTCAGAGGTCATTTTGGGGCATGATTTATTTGTTTGACACTAAGATGTTTAATATGTAGAAAATGCACTTAATTTATCTGAATATGGGTGTGGAAAAGTAGAACGTAAGTAAAGATGAACACATGCTTTAGTTTAAGGATTAATAATCTGTATTTTAAGAAGTAAAAACATTCTAAAATTATTTTGTTGCTCTGTAGAGCAATATTGAGGATATTCATGTAGCGTGGTAGGGGTAGGCTGTCACCTCAATTTTATTCTTATGCCTGAATTAGTTTCTTATTGCTGTTGTAACAAGTTGTTATACACTTCGTGGCTTAAAGGCAACACAAATTTATTATCTTCAGCCCTGGGGGGTCATATGTCCAAAATGGGTCTCATTGGGTTAAAGTCAAGGTGTTGGCACTGCTGTTCCTTCTCTAGGGAGGAAACTTTTTGTGCCATTTCCATCTTCGAGAGGCCACCTACATTCCTTGGCTTGTGGCCCCTTCATCTTAAAAGCTGGCAATGTCTAGTTCAGCTTTCTCAGGCTACATCATCTGACACTAACTCTTCTGCCTCCCTCTTTTGATTATGTCGGGCCTACTGAGATAATCCAGAGTAGTCTGCCATGTCAAGGTCCTTGATAATTGCATCTGCAGAGTCACTTTTGCCATGTAACGTCACATTCACACGTAAAGTTCTGAGGATTAGGACTTGGACATCTTTGGGCAGTGGGGCATTATTCTGTTACCACAGTGCCCTTCTGTCTATTTTGTTGTTTGACACTGGTTACCCTGAAAGTTGCTGTAGGGCCAGAACAATGCTTATATAGATAGATAGGCATGTTCCTCCTCTTGTTTTTGCTTTGGCACTATAGTTACGAGGAATGAAAATTAGACTTAGGAGATTCAGGCTCTCACACTCAACTAGATGTGTCCTTAGGCAAGTGACTCTGGTTTGCCAGCCTCAGTTTTTCCCATTTGTCAAATAAGCATAATACTTACCCCTCAGGGTTGTCATGTGGAGCAAATGAGATGATGCCTATGAAGGTACTTTGTAAACAATGAAGCAGCGTGCAAGTGAACCAAATATTGTTTGCAGCATGCCCATATTACAGCTGTGGGGAGTGAATAATTGTGGAAAAGGAAATAAAGAATGGATTTTATCTTGGTTTGCATTTTAACCTCTTTGATGATGACATTTAGGAAAATCTTGCAACACGCTTTTCTAGGAAGCAGATGTTACTAACAGACTAATAATCATGCCCGTTTTCTCAATAGTAAGTCTTTTCAGAAAAGATAGACTGATTATCTGTGCTGAGGGAAGAGCAAATGGAGCACCTAGTCCCCTTAAAGTCTCTTTCTTTAGAAATATTGGCTTGCCTGCATGACTGTTAAATATGTCCTTAAAAAAGGGGAGGCTCCTATGTTTATATTCCAAATTAAGTTAATGGATGTCACCTGTTGCCAACAATATCTGTTCTAGAATATGTCAGAAGTCGGATTACTCCCCTGTCCACCCAAAGCGGCTTGTTGAAAGGAACACTTAATACTTTTTTCCAGAAGGGCTTGGCTGTAGGCTGTGGGCAAACCCAGAGACGGGCCATGTTAATTCTCTGGTCAAGAAAAAAGCTGTATAGTATATTCTGGATATTACTACATTTGATATTTAATAGAAAATATAAAACTTTTAGCTACTCTCTGGCCTCTGTGCCATACAGTTTCTAACTCATTCCAAGTAAAACAACCAGGCAGACTCAAAAACAGCTTTTTAAGTTTCACTTTGTCTTCTTGGTGAATATTCTGTCTTTCAGAATTGTGTCCAGATAGCTCTAGTTGGATAGTACAGCAAATTAGAAAGTTCAAAAATAGAGAAAAATAGTCTCTCTTCCCTTGTTAAAACAAAATAAATGTACTCTGAGTAACTGTTTTCCTTTTTTTGTAATGAAATATTTTTACTGATAGAATCTGTTATCCCCTGGTGCAGTTACACAATTGGAGAGCTGGCAGGCTACCTAGAAATCAGTTAACCCAGTTCCTTTATTCCTAGTTGTACACGCATACATTTTAGTCAGTATTCTAACTCTTAAATATTTTACCAAAACTAAATTCAGATGACCCTTTAAAACCCATCCTCTCCCCAATCCTCTTTGACCTAACTCATACTCATTATTTTAAGACTTAACATTGACTTGGCTTTTTTTTTTTTTAATCTTCAGTAAAGAGTTTTTGTTTTAAATGTTAAGATGTTTTCAGGACCATTTCTTCTCATCACTGGGAGGAAACAAGCCCGCATTGATGAGGCGGTGTGTGTTCTCAAAGGGCTGTATTCCTTGTGCTGGCTCTGAAAGAACCATCAGAACTGCTCACGGAAGGGAGGGGAGATTTTGATTCTCTGTTCCCTGTAGTAGGAATAATTTAATAAATAAGTACCATTCCCAGTGAAATAAGCTTTATCATGCTTTCCGCTGGCTCTACCTTTCTGACTACTCTTGTTCGCTTTTGGAAAATAGTACATCTGGTTTTATATAAAAGATGTTTCTGGACAGCTCTATGTCATGTGGTAACACATTTTTGTGTTCATATTTTTATATTCACAGATTATTAGTGTTTCAGTGGTCTGTGACTCCAAACACTTTGGATTTAGGGATCTTTATCTCTTGGCATTTTAAATCAATAAAATTATTATTCTAGAAACATTTTCACACTTTGAAGTTTATAAAGCAAATCATCCTTTCACTAATACTAATACCTAATGACTAATTTTTGTCTACAAGAGTTTAAGTTAAGAAACTGTATTTTCCTATTAAGTCAAATCATTAACCTCCTGTAGGTCTTCAGTAATACCTGGAATTTTGATATTTTTAATGAATTATTTTTTGCAATATTCTACTCTAATAGTTTGATTCTAAGACATAGAATATAGAAATAGGAAGGATAATACTTATAAAAATTGCTAGAAAAAGCTTAATTTAGATATTCTTAAATTTTATAAATGAAAACATTATGTATGGGAAATAAAAATGTAAACATAAAGTTAAGTGTACAGTTCAGTGAATTTTGCCATGTCTATAGTTTTACAGACATTATAATCTAGTTATAGAGCATTTCCACCATCCTACTAAAATGAAACCTCATGTTCATTGTCAGCCATTTTCAGTTTGCAATCCCATCCCTAAGCAATCACAGATCTGCTTTCCATGACTATGTATTTCCCTTTTTTGGATAGCTTCTATTACTAGAATTAAACAGTATGCAGGCTTTTGTGTCTGGCATGTTGTTGCATGTATCAGTTCCCTGTTCCTTTTTTATTGCCCAGTGGTATTCCATGAACCTTTGTTCATCCATTCACTAGTAATTACATATTTGGGCTGTTTCCATTTTTGGTTCTTATAAATAAATCTGCTGTGAACATTCACGTGCAAGTCTCTGTGGACATATGTTTTCATTTCTCTTGGATAGATACCCAGGAGTAGAATTGTTGGGTCATATAGTAACTCTATTTAAACTTTTTAAGAAACTGCACCATTTAAAAAGTTGCTGCACCATTTTATATTCCTACTAGTAGTATATGAGGGTTCCGGTTTCTCCACATCCTTAACAGATACTTGTTGTTTTCTCTTTTTATTATTATTTCTACCCTAGGGAGTGTGAAGTGGTATTTCACTATGTTTTTGATTTGCATTTACCTGATGGCTAATGATGTTGAGCACCCTTTCCCATCCTCTTGGGCATCTGTATGTATCTCTCCTTTGGTGAAATACTTACTTACATCCTTCGTTTATTTTTAATTGGGTTGTTTTTTTAGTTCTTGTGAGAGGGAGATTTATATATTCATTCTAGATACAAGCCTTCTGTTGAATATATGCTTTGCAAATATTTTCTCCTGTTCTGGGGGTTGTCTTTTCATTTTCGTTGTGTTTTTGAAGCATAAAAATTTTCGATTAATTTTATTAAGTCCAGTTTAGCAACATTTTTTTTTAATCTCTTGTACTTTTGGTTTCCTAAATCATTGTTTAACCTAAGATCATGAAGGTTTATTCCTGTTTTCTTATAAGCATTTTATATTTTTAGCTCTTAGATGTAAGTCTGTGATCGAGTTTTACTCTTTTTTGTTGTTGTTATACTTTTAAGATCGGGTTCCAAATTAATCTTTTTGCCTATGGATTTCCCGTTGCCCCAGTACCATTTGTTGAAAAGACTTTCATTCCCAGAGTCTTTCCTTGGCACCTTTGTCAACAATCATTTGACTATAAATGTAGCAGTGCCACTGATGTTGAAATGTCCTATTTATGTACTACTAGGGAATGCTGCCAGTTATAATTATTAGTCACCATTGACTATAATACACATTCAGATTTCAAAGATGTTAATATCTGAATATTTGCAGCTCCGAATCAGTGAAATACATCATTTTGTGATAACATTAGGTTACAAATATGTGATACTAGCAGTTGTCTACCTTTTCATCATTTTCTCTCAAATTTCTTTTGTAGCATTTGTGACTCACTGAAAATATGTAATTACTTGTTTATTATTTCTCTCCCTTGAAAGCAGGGACCTTTTCTGTCTTATTTAGTGCTATTATCCTTGCATTTAGTTACAGGAGATACCCATGACTTATTTATTTAAATAAATGATCAAAGAAGTTTCTTCCTCTGACCTGCTGATTTTCACGTAAATAAGGAAGCAATACTGGGAAATTTGTTATAGGGAGTACACCTGAGCAAAAGTGATAGTTGAGGTAAAAAGCTGCTTGAAGAAGCCTGCAGATTGTCTGTTTCATTAAAGGATGAATGTGGGGTGACATGATTTTTTGTTTTTATTGAGGTACAATTGACATATAGTTTCAAATGTACAATGTAATGAATGGTTCAATATTTGTATGTATCATAAAGTGATCATCTCAGTAAGTCTAGTTAACATCCATCACCATGCATTGTTACAAAAATTTTTTTTTGGATGAGAACTCTTAAGAATCATTCCTTAGCAACCTTTAAACATGCAATATAATACTAATTATAGCCCACATGCTGTACATTACACTGCTTTAATAGCCACACATTTGAGCCCCAAACAAGCTCTCTGAGGACTTAAATCGTTTCACTATTCCTAACATCATATGGTAATGAATGGGAACCAAATGACTAAAAACACAGGTGACTTCTAAAAAGAAGTTTACTGTCTTGCTTTTCTAATGCTTTGGCATTCTTCGTGACTTTGGCCTTTACAAAGAAGACATAATCTTGTTGCTCCAAAGGATATTCTTTAGGCATGAAAAGAAGAAACGTAAAATTTAGCTTCAGTGTGGTAAGATAACTTTGTCTTTACAATAAGCATCCCCTGTAACTCTCCAGCAAGCTGAATGTCCACATGTCTTTTGAACTCTCCAAGGAAATGAGACGAGCTGGCTCCTCATTAGGGGCAGAGTCTGAGGCTGTAACAGTTCGTTCTGCTCCATATGCTTGCGTCCTGAAGTATTCAACAGTAGGAGCTTGATAAATGTACAGATTTAAAAGGTGGCAGAAATAGACGTGAAATTTTCAAGTCTCTAGTGATTTACTTGCTAATTGACTTCAAGTTTCTCTAGCAACATTTTCCTCTACTTTTGAAAGTGATAGTGTAGAGTCTTACATTAATTTCTAAAATACATGGCAGTTTCTTCTCATTTTTACTGTTGTGTAAGATACCTTTTTCTCTTTAAATTATTTGGGAGGTCAGAGCTAGTCTTCCAAGGTGTTTACAGAATTATGAACAGAAATCTTTGTTCTTCCGTGACTGTTGCCCGAGGAAGCATTCCCTCCAGCGCTGGAATGCCTGCAGTTGTCTGTGTCTGAGTCGCTTTAAAGGTGGGTAGCGCCGTCCAAGCGGCCTTCCTGGAGTTCCGGCTTCACTTGAAATGGTGACTTCAGGGCTGTGACTCAAAATATTTACTTCTGTCGTGGCCCTGAATAGCTGCCAGTTTCAGCCAGGTCATGAATGAACTTCTTGTCAGTGTTGGGAGAGCAGGCTTCCCTTTTCGTCCTCCCCTCCCCCCACCATACTCTACTTACACTTCCTCTGAGTGCAACGTCTGCCTGATGTGGGAGTCAAGTATTTTAAGACTTGGTCTCTGGAAAAAAAGTTCTGATTGGTTAAGAAGAACTTCCTATTGAGCAAACTTCTTGAAAAGATTGTGATTTGAGGTTATGACCCTGTTGAAGCTGAAGGCATTCAAAGCAATGACTGATAACATATTTTCTTGAAACTGTTGACTCCAAGTTTCAGATGCCAACACAGTCAATGCATTATATCCAAATACATATGAATTCTTTTGTTTGGTAATGTAACTGAAAACACATTCAATCACAGGATGCTGTAAGACATGGCTGTTGATTTTAAGTTTACTAAGTTTTATTAAGGCTCCAGGTTTTTTAAACATACTTTTTTTTTTTACCAAAAACAGCCACGTTGCCTGATGTTTTTTCACATTTGACTGGTGCTCCTTCATTATCATTAAATACTGTTAGTAAATGGTTTACCGTGTGGACAGAACTGTGGATTTTTGTGCTCCATAATATTTGATGATGAAAACAAAACCAAAAACTGTAAATCTTATACTTATTTTCTATGACATTTTCTAGATTAAGCTAAACCTGATATCCACAGAGGCAGATATCATAATCATGGCAGGGGATGTTTTCAATTTTCAGCCTCTTTAAAATAGGAAATAGAGCACGAGAGCAATGAGAAGCACATGCTACTCGGCTGTGCACAGCAGCAGCCCGTGCGGCCACCTGCGAATTTAGAGAGAAGTCTTTTTGCTCAGAAAAACAGAATGAAACAAAACAAAACATGCAGACAATTTTTCAAAGTGGTGGGAAGAGAACGGGGTGACATTTTACAAAGAGGAAACTTCCCTTCAGTCTTTCAGGAATATAATTAAAGCAAAATTGCCTACCATAAAGGCCAGTTCAGAAATCCCAGGAAGCCCATTCTTAGTGTGGCATCAAAGCTCTCAAACAACCACCCCCCTTCTGATCCTTCTTTCAAGTCACAGAGAACAACTTACAATTCTCTAAATCCAAGAATACTCTCTCAATTCTTTGCACAGGATTTTCTCTTGGTCCAGGAAGCATTTTCTCCCTTTTACTCTGCCACACTTTTCCCACCACTCCACACATTCCTCTGACATTACTATATATAATGGCTTGTTCCCGTGATCATCTCTTGTGTTAGACAGATGCTTCCTTCAGGGCGGATGACCATTTCATCATGCGTTAGGGGCGTAAACAGGCAGCTACAGCTAAACTTTTAGGTAGGGTGAGAATCAAGAATGGAAGAAAAAAGGATTTCCTGGTTAGAGAGCCTTGGGCACAAAAAGGTAGGATGAGCATGACTTGTTTGCAGAACTGGGGACTGAGAGTAGGGGCGCTCTTCACATGCCAAAATAGCGTGTCTTGAAGCCTCGAGGAAAATTTATCCATTAGAATAATCTATATAACACACCATTTTCTGGAGTGTTCATTACATTAATTTAGCAATGAGCCCGTGTCTCAGACACTAGCAGTGCCTTAATTGAGTTTATTGTGTGTATTGGAAGAAGTAGATGTGACTTTGAGGGACTATGTTGGGTGTCTTTTAAATAAAAATAGAAATACTTCCTAAGTTTGAAACTGAAGGAGATACAAGGGATTAATTAAATGAACTACTGTATAGCTGTATAATTATATATTGTACAACAAAGAAAATGATGTTTTAGGTCTACTTTTACTGACATATTGTTAAGGGGAAAAAGGTACATGTATTTATATATATGATAACATTAGTGTTTTTAAAATATGGACTTAAGATACGTATTTTACATATAAAGGGATATAAGTCTTTAGTATAGACATCCAGAATGCTTGCAGAGGTTATTTCTTTATGGGGGGGTTATGGCATTTAGATTAGTCTTTACAAATGGCTTTATTTCATGTTTTATGTTTTAATTAGTTTTAGAATAAATACAATAAAGAGTTCAAATAATGAGAAAAGATGCCCTGTTTTGGCCTTATAGTACATATTGTATGTACCTGTTTACTGTACTTTTATTTTGGAAATTTTCAAACTTACAGAAAACTTTGAAACTGTAATACAGTAAATGACACTACAGTCTTCATCTAGATTCCCCACTGCTGCAGGCATTGTGACACTTTACTCTAAATACTTAAGCATTTTCTCCTAAGAATTAGACCTAAGAACCACAGTACTACTACAGACTAGAGATATGTCGTCATTACTGTACTAGTATCTGCTATACTGTCCATATTTAAATTTGATAGTTATCCTAATAAAGTCCTTTGTAACTTAAAAAATTTTTAGACCAAAGATTTCATTGAGATGAAGATTTAATTAAATTTGGACGAGATTTCATCGAAGATCACATCTCGCACTGGGTTGCTGTGTCTCGTTCTCTTTTCATCTTGACATTCCCTTACTTTGTCTTTTATGGTGTTGATGTTTGAAGACTCTACGTCAGGTGTCTTCCAGGCAGGAATACTTGTATTGGCAAGAATAGAGTGGTATTAATTCGGCATAATTTTGTTTTTGAAATTGGAAGTTTTAGAGATCATGAGAAATGCATGGAGCCTTAATTTGAACCTTTTTGATGCTGTTCAACCTAAAATTTCTTCTACTATAGAAAAGCCTTGCTTCTGCTCAGACAGCTTTAGGGTTTTGACGAAAAGGCTTTGTTTTAAATGAAAGCAGAGGCAGGAAGAAACAGTTGTGAGAAGTTGGACTTTTTGTTCAAATATATTAATTAGCTCATGAACTCAGTTCCCTAAGGCCGAGATGACCTGGGTTGATCACGATGCTGTGGTCTCAAGGGACACTGAGTAGATGGGAACCTTGCCAGGCACCAACCATCACAGTCATACAGTGTTTTTCTTGCCTTGTTAATGTAAGGGGAGAAGTGCCTTCTATGCTTTTGTAGAAAGGAATAGAGTAGAAAGCTAGCAGCAGTAAGAGAACACAGCTTGCAGTGGAATTTTAAAAATTCCATTAGACAATTTCTAACCATAAGTTTTATGGTTAAAATCCTTGAAAAACTGTCAGTAGAATCCAGTTCTTCCAGGGGCTAAGCTTCTCTGTAGTTAATTGTATGTCAGGGCCTTTTGGAAATAGCATTGTATGTGTTTTAGATACATATTATTCAAGCTGTGCTAGGCTGTCCTTTAGTAGCAACATGCATTATTGGTGAACAAAACTCCAAATCGCACTTAAAAAAAATTATTTCTTGCTCATGTGATCATCTAGTGTGGGTTATTTGGCTGTTCTTGTGGTTTAGAAAGTTGGACTGAGGCTGCTTCCGTCAAGCAATTCCATCATATACCTTCTAGCCTCATGGGTGGGAGAGAGTAAACATGGAGAGCTCATATTCACTCTTTGTTTTTTACTGAGCTATCTTAAATTCTACATATAAGTGATGTTATGAAGTATTTGTCTTTCTGGGTCTGGCTTATTTCGCTTAGTATAATGTCGTCCAGAACCATCCATGTTGTCTAAAATGGAAGGATTTCCTTTTCTTTGATGGCTGAAATACAACTCCATTGTATTTATATACCACATCTTTTGTATTCATGTGGCAAGAGATATTTAGGTTGCTTCTGTGTGTTGACTATTGTGAATTGCGTGGCAGTGAGCATGGGAGTACAAGTATCCCTTTGAGAGAGTGGTTATCTTTCCCTTGGATATATGCCCAGAAGTGGGATTGCTGGATCCTGTGGTAGCTCTATTTTTAATTTCCGGAGGAACCTCCATACTGTTTTCCATAACGGCTGTACCAGTTTACATTCCCACCAACAGTGTTTCCCATTTCTCCACATCCTCACCAACACTTTTTATCTTTGTGATAATAGCCATCCTGACTGGTGTGAGATGGTATCTTATTGTGGTTTTGATTTGCATTTCCTTGATGATTAGTGAACTCATATACATTCTTAACTGCTCTCAGCTTGTTGGCAAGGACTATTTGTATGTGGCTGTAATCTATGAGAGGGTGGGAAATGTAAGGGAATCCATGGGCTACTTGGTGACCTGTGGGTCGGTAATGTATGTTGTTTCCAGTGGCAACATTATGGTAAACATAGGCTTTAGAGGCTAGCGAACAACTGTTGGGAATCCCTGGTTATCATGGTGAAAAGCATATACTAGCTTAGTTCATTTCTTCTTCCTCCCTCCTGTACTTATAAAATGGTGCCTGCTGACAAAGAACAGTGGTGTTTAGACTACAGACAGATGTGTTGGAGATTGACACATTAACACTTTTTTTTCAAAACAGTGAAGAAGTTAATACTACAGTGAACAATGTTGCACCCTCTACTTTGCCTATAAGATACTTGGCTTTATTGAAATTCTCATTAATTATTCATAACTCTTAATTTGGGCTTAAGTCTTCAGAATGGAATTGAATAACTGTAACACTACCTTGGATGGTTGAGATTTAGGGAACATATTTAACCAAACCTTTTGGTGATACCTGCCTATTGGCTGGCATTCTTAATGTTGACCCTTTTCTGCTATATTTGTCTAATAAGATATTGAAGTGTGTGTTTACAAAGATTATTGTTATAAATAGATTTTAACAAGAACAAATTAGACTTCAAAAATAGTCTGTCTTTCCCAAAATACTTTATACATCTGTTCCTATAAATTTTTCCTTGACCAGATTAACAGCTTTTCCATGGAAATAATTTTTATCTTTTTTTTTAAACCTACAATGTTTTTATGAATGCCCAGTACATTGGAAATTATTTTCTCAATAATGTAGGCTGAAAAATAAATCTTTGCATGTAGCATACCAAATCTAATTCTTTTCCCCATCAGCCAAATCTAGTCTCCTGGATTCTAACTCTTGTGTTTATAATGTCATAGGCACTGTCATAGTCTTCTGCTACTGGTGTTCTACAAAGATGTTTCATAGCCTTTTTATTTTCATAAGTATCTGTGCCACAGGAAGAATTTCTGGGAGTACGGTAGGTAATCATAAGTATTTGCTTAATAATTGATTGTCTTATAGTTCAGCAACCAGAAAATTTCATTCCCTGTTACTTTTTCCCATCTGCATTATGATAATTGATGGGGTTAATAACAACACTGAGACACTTCTAAGTCATTTGTATTTTATTTTTCAGTTGGAAAGTCCCTAATGCATATAAAGTATAAGGTAAATAGCCAGTGTGATATTTGATTAATCGAAGGCACACTATTCATAAACCTGGCTAGATTGAAATAAACTCTGCTATATTAAGAATATATATTTTGTTTTTCACCCCCCTTCACAATATTGTTTTTTTTAGGCGATAGAGATTATGCCAAGGATGATCCATTGGAGTTTAAGTCCCACCAGTGGTTTGGAGCATCTGTGAGGTCAAAACAGGATAAAATTTTGGTAAGTTTTTTGGAATTTACTCATATGTGAGTCTATCAATTTATGTGGAAAGTGGAAACAGGAAATTTTTTGTTTGAAAGCTGATGGTAAAACTCAGTGTGTTCAAACACACAGCCTGTAACAAGATAGGCACCCCATCGAAGGGAAGGGTTCCATCTCTCTTGCCTTTCGCAGACTTTCCACTTTTATTCTTACGTTGTTCATTTCTCCCGCCCCACAGCATGTTGCCATCGGTTTGTTTCTGTCCAGTCAGGTTTAGGACTAGTGTGCCTTTGACTAATCAAACACCCTATTACCTCCTCTCTTTAAAATATAACAGCCTTTCCTTTGCTGCTTTTACCCCTGTTCTTTGTCCCCCCACCCCCATTCCTTTGTTCCTCTTTTCAATAACTTTTTGACAGTTTTCCATAGTAACTCTCCACTTTTTCACGTTTTCTTCCCGACCATTCCAGCCAGGCTCTAGAAGGCATGGCCAAGGTCACCCTTGACTTTAAGGTAACTGGAATCCACCAGTGCTTTTATTTTTCTTGGCCCCTCAGCACCATTCAGCAAGGTCGGTTGACCCATTCTCTTTGAAACACTTTTCTTCTTTTGCCTTCTGGGACCCTGTACTTGCCTAGTTTTCTCCGATCTCTTTACCTGCTCCTTTGCAGTCTCCTTTAATGGTTTCTAAATGTTGGGGTGTCTCTGGGCTCTGTCTGGCCTCCCATTTTCTTTACACTTTTTACCCAGCTACTCCTGTCCTGTCCTATGGCTGAAATATGATCTATATGTCATAATCTCCAAATCTACATCTCTGGATCTTAATTTCCTTGAACATTTAAAGTCATAGTTCTAAACTTGCTGTCTGGCATTTCCACCGGACATCTTATATATTAAAATGAACATGGACGAAGCAGAACTCTTGTTATCCTCCATCAAAAAGGAAAAAACACAAAATAAGTTTCCATACAAAACTTCCCAGTTATTTAGAGCCATGACTCTCTACTCCACCCACTAACAAGCCCTGTGGTTTTGTTCTGCTTCCAGAGTATATGCTATATTCATCAATAAATTATCATCGTCTCTACCATTTCTAACCGTGAAGCAAGCCACCATCGTTGCTCACCTGGGCCAGTGCCGTGGCTCTCTGCTTCCTCTCTTGCCCCAACTGCCATCCATCTTCCATAGAAGGACCAAAATGAACCAGAGTGTTTTACGTTGATTAAAACAGTCAAGTGGCTTTCCATCACTCTCAGTAAAAATCACATGCTTACCCTGGTTCATAAATATCTCCATAATCAGGTCATTAGCTGTTGCTCTTTGTTGTCATGTTGCTCCACCTTAACATGCTTTAGCTGCACTCGTCTTTTTATTCCTTCCACGCGCCAAGTCATCTTAATTAGTACCTTAGTGTTAGTGTTCGTCTGCCTGTGTTAAGCTCATCCTGTTGATTTTTCACTTGGCTAGCTCCTTATCGTTCTGATTTCAGCTTTAATTTCCTCAGAAAGTTCTTCCCTATTTTGATTACCTCTATAGTATTTATTACTGTCTTTTTTTTTCCATCTGATTGTGGGGCTTTAGAGAAGATTATTTAGCAGGTGAAATTTCAGAACTTTAAAGGATGTGTCAAATTTTAGCAATTAGGCATGAGGGGTGGGGTTAAGTGAGGGCTCTCTAGACAGAAAGCAAAGAAGTGGAAATAAGCAGAAGGAACAAATAATCCACTCTGAAACATTAAGTACATATAGGGAAGTAGCAACGATTGTCTACTTCAGTTTTTTCTGGGAGAATATAGAATCACCCAGTGTTCATGCCTGCAGTGTTTGTGTTAATGTTCTGCTTCCAAAAGTATTATAGAAAATCCATTGATCTCTTCTCCAGCATATTAAATTGTTACCCTGTTGGTGTATTACTGTGCTATTAAAACATGCATTATTCTGTTGCTTACACGATATTGAAATCTGTAACTCTGAAAACAAAAAGGTCACAATTCATTTGGAAAGTAAATAAAATAAGCACTACAAATGATTTTACTCTCTTAGTAAATTTTTTGCTTTGTAATTTAGGGGTATATCCTACATGCATGGAAATGTTACTTAGTTAAAATGTTGATTTGGTCGATCACCTTCAGCTTACTGCATAACATCCAGAAAGGTGCTACCTGAAATAATTTTGCTATTTTGGGGGGAAAAAAAAGCAAAAAAACCCCTGAATTACAAATATAGCTTTCGAAAGAATGTGAGAAAAGTACTTTTAAAATATTTATCCACTGCTGTGATAAGGAATTTAAGATACAGGATAGGCTTGAGTAATTTTAATTAATGCCTAGAAAGTGATGTTATATTCTGAGGTAGTGTAGATTGTGTGAAACAGTAACTTTTTCAGAGAATTTTTATGTTGTGGATGACCCCGTGTGATTTCAGGCCTGCGCTCCCCTGTACCACTGGAGGACTGAAATGAAACAGGAGCGAGAGCCTGTTGGAACATGCTTTCTCCAGGATGGAACAAAGACTGTTGAGTATGCTCCATGCAGATCAAGTATGTATGGGAAGTTGTAACAGCTTTTCAGAGGGGGTTGCCCAGTCTGTTGCCAGTGTGTGTGTGTGTGCACATGCATGTGTGCATGTGTTGTGTGCTCACCCTGATGGTAGTCATATGTTTGATGACAGCAAAATGAAAACAGTCCTATTCATGTAATGAAATTACGTATGTGCAGTCAACAGGCTTATCATGTCTCCCTAAGAACGATTTTAATCTCAGAGGTAATATGTGATCTTGGAAACCTTTGTTTTTAGTTCCTAACAGGCAACAGGTGCCCCACTGAGCTTCCCCACTGCTAAGATGCCGATTCAGTAGGTCTCGGTCAGGCCTGGGTACATGTATTTGTGACAAACTTTACAGGTCATTCTGATGGGTACCATAGTTGGAGAACTGCAGCTTTATATTAATGATGTTAAAAATGAAAAAAGTATTTCTTAAAGAGCCAGAGTTTATTTAGAAAGGTGAAACATTGAGCCAGGAGTCTGAATTTTCTTGCTTTTAATCCAAGTTTCTTTGTCAATCTGTTATCAAGATTACTCCACTTACTCAGTGTGAGAAGTTCTCCCACTGTTCTCTAATATTATTTGAAATTTCAAATGAAATTGATACTGTAACTAAAAATGGTTATGTTTTTCCAAACTGTACATCTTTTTTCCCTTGGAGATTTCAGTCCTTTTGCCTTCAGTTTTGTTGAACTGGCCGCCACTCCAGGTCTTCTTTATACCAGAAACATAAAAATAGCTAATTGAAGTGCAGTATGGTGTTTATGCCTAGAGCACTTTTTAGGCCATTACTCTCTATGTTCTACTGGTTGCCAGATAGTTTAGCAGAGAGAATTAGTAACAAAAGCACAACGTGTAAGAAGATTCTTTGTTAGATTCTTTTTTTCCATGTTAGGTGACTTATGATACCAGGTCAAAGGAATTACTCAGGCCTCAAAATTCTAAGCAGTTGAGCTTCCAAGAAGCTGTATATAATTTCATTAGACACTTATTTCTTAGCCATCACATACTTATTAAAACTGAGAGGTAAACACCAAAAAAATGATATCTACCCAGAACCGATTTGTATTAGAATAGGTCAGAAAGCACGGCCTGCTCAGGACAGGGAGGCTTGCGGCTTATCCTCAGAGCTTGATGCTGTCCGTATCACCACCGTATGTTGGTGCTGTGATCACAGCACTGTCTTTGTGGGGTGTGGAAAACGCAAGGACTAAATTTGTGTTTTTAATTTCTGTGTTTCAAAAATATTCCTGTTATGAGAAGTTAAGTTAATAGCTATGAAGAATGAGCTGCCTCTCCTGCACCAGATTTGTAACTTACCATTTATATGGTGGACCCACATGTAGAATCGCCTTTATTCTCATGATAGATATGGGAACTGAGACTCACACAGTTGAAGTAGTTTTTTCATACATCTGATGGTGGTGAGTGGTCTAAAGAGGATTTTTTTTTACTGAAGTATCGTTGATAACACAGTTTATATTGGTTTCAAGTATACCAGTGGTTCAACAGTTACCCATATTATTAAATCCTCACCCCCATTGGGTACAATTACTATGTAACAGAAAGATATTACAGAATCATTGGCTGTATTCTCCATGCTCTGCTACCATGTCTGTAACCAACTTGTATTATGATTGGGAATTTTTGTGCCCCTTTTATCCCCTTCACCCACCCACCCACCCAACCCCTCCCCTATGGTAACCACCAGTCACTTCTCAGTGTAAATGAATCTACCTCTGTTTTGTTCATCTTGTTTTGTTTTGTTTTATATTCTATAAATAAGTGAAATCCTGTGGTATTTTTCTTTCTCTTCCTGGCTTATTTCACTTAGCATAATACCTTCTAAGTCCATTCATGGTGTTGCAAATGGCAGGATTTCTTTTTTGTCATGGCTGAATAATATCCCATCGTGTATACGTTCCGCCTCTTCTTTGCCCGTTCATCCACTGATGCCCTTAGGTTGGCTCCACGTCTTGGCCACTGTAAATAACGTGGCAATAAACATAGGCATGCAATGTCTTTTCAAATCAGAAATTTTGTTTTCTTAAGGTAAATTCCTAGGAAGTAGAATTAATGGGTCATATGGTGTTTCTATTTTTAGTTTTCTGAGGAACCTCCACACTGCTTTCCACAGTGACTGTACCAGTTTCCATTCTCACCCACAGTGTAGGAGGGTTCCCTGTTCTCCATATCCTCACCAACACTTGTTGTTTCTTGTCTTTTGGATGGTGGCCATTCTGACTGGTGTGAGGTGACAACTCATTGTGGTTGTGATTTGCATTTCCCTGATGATTAGCGATGTGGAGCATCTTTTCATGTGCCTGTTGGCCATCTGTATTTCTTTCTTAGAGAAATGTTCGTGTCCTATGCCCATTTTTTAATCATGTTATTTGTTTTTTTGGTGTTGAGTTGTATGAGTTCTTTACATATTTTGGCTGTTAACCCCTTATCAGATGAATCATTTATGAATATATTCTCCCATACTGTCAGTTGCCACTGCTGGTGGCAACCTTTGCTGTACAGAAGCTTTTTAGTTTGATGTAGTCCCATTTGCTTATTTTTTATTTTGTCTCCCTTATGTGATGAGGTGTTTCCAGAAAAAAATTGCTCATTCTTATGTTCAAGAGATTTTTGCCTATGTTTTCTTCTAAGAGTTTTATGGTTTCATGGCTTACATTCAGGGCTTTGATCCATTTTGAGTTTACTTTTGTGTATGGAGTTAGACAATAATCCAGTTTCATTGTCTTACATGTAGCTGTCCAGTTTTGCCATCACCAGTTGTTGAAGAGGCTGTCATTTCCCCATTGGATATCCATGGCTTCTTTATTGTACATTAGTTGGCCTTATATGTGTGGGTTTATATCTGGGCTCTCTATTCTGTTCCATTGATCTACCTCTGTTTGTGCCAGTACCAAACTGTTTTGTAGTAGAGCTTGATGTTGGAGAGCGTAATCCCCCCCAGCTTTGTTCTTCCTTCTTAGGATTGCTTTGGCTATTTGGGGCCTTTTGTGGTTTCATATGAATTTTAGAACTATTTGTTCTAGTTTGTTGAAGAATGCTGTTGGTATTTTGATAGGGATTACATTGAATATGTAAATTGCTTTGGGCAGGATGGCCATATTGACAATACTAACTCTTCCTATCCACGAGCATGGGGTATATTTTCATCAGTTTGTGTCTTCTTTAATTTCTCTCATGAGTGTCTTTTAATTTTCAGAGTACAGGTCTTTCACCTGCTTGGTCATGTTTATTCTTAGGTATTTTACTTTTTGATGCAATTGTAAATTGAATTGTTTTCCTGATTTCTCTTTCTGCTAGTTCATTGTTAGTATATAGGAATGCTGCAGACTTTGAAGTATTAATTTTGTATCCTGCAACTTTGCTGAATCTAGTTATTTGTTCTCATAGTTTTTTGGTGGAGTCTTTAGGGTTTTCTATATGCAATTAGTGACTGTTTGACTTCTTACTTACCAAATTGGATGCTTTTTATCTTTCTCTTTTCTGATTGCTATGGCTAGAACCTCCAGTGCTATGTTGAATAAAAGTGGGGAGAGTGGACATCCTTGTCTTGTTCCCAATCTTAAAGAAAAAGCTTTCGGCTTCTCGCTGTTAAGTATAATGTTGGCTGTGGGTTTGTCATATATGGTCAACATAAAATTCTTTACATTGAAGTAAACACTCAGTTTAATATATACCTGTTAAAAAGATTATCAAGGACAGCCTTGTTTTCTAGCTGGGCTTTCTAGAAAACCAAATAAAGCAAATAATTGTACAGTGTGATAATCAAAAAAGGATATCTTTGTAAATAACCTGGAAACAGTTCCCCAGATACAACTTGAATAAAGGAAATAAACAGCAGCTTGACGTCAGAGCAGAATTTCCATTAGACACTGGAAACCCCAGCTCCATATTTTCTCATTCCCTCTTGGTTAGAAAAATTTACATTGAGGTAACATTACACTCTTGAAGCTATTTTCTTTAAAAAATCTGAATTTAGGTATTTAATGTGTAACCTTGGGGCAGTTCCTAGGTTTTTAAGATGAGTTAAAATTTTTTGATGGGAGTATTTGACAAAAATTCTTAGAAGCTGCCCTTATGACTGAAAATAGTTATTTTTGGTTCCTGTACTTGTGTGGCAAATACAGTAATATTGTAGCATAATTATTTATATGCTGTAACACTAGCTACAAGAGTTCCTTGATAGCTAAAGAGTAAGCATTTTTCATTGTTCTTTGTTATCCTCAAAATAAACAAGGGAGAGTCTTCAGGTTCTTAATTCTCTTCTGTGGATAGTATTGCTCATGAGTAGAGTTAATTTAAATCAATTGACTAATTATCCCCTTTTGTGAGAATTACAAAAGGGGGTAACTAAAAGAATAAAACTGTTGAGTTCTATTATCATTGGGAAAATATTGCAAGTGTCATGTTTAAAAATGTTCACTTTCATTAGACCTCCAGTTCTAACTGTGTTATGAGGATGGTTTTGTATTTTGCTCTTTACAGAAAATTAAGTCAGGGTCTGGCCATCTCCTGAAGTTCTGAGCTATGTTTTTATAGATTTGTTGTTAGCTTTAAAATGGATGTATAAAAATTGTGTGTATTAGGAACACATGTTATCTCTTTACTAGTACTCATAATACATTAGAGAAGACCTAGCAACTGTAGGGTATTAATAGGAATTGCAGATTAGAACTCTCAGATCACAGCTCATTATTGTTTTATCAAGTCAAAATAGTGGGTCATAAACCAGTAATTTTTTAAAAATGGAATGGAATGTAACAAAATAGAAAATATCACAATATATTGTACATAATAATAGTGATGTTTTGTTAAATTATGACTTATTTATATATCTATTAGAAACACACAATGTGTGTATGTTGGGTTGTATGGACTGTGACATAAAATATATCTTGCTGTGGGTTGTGGTTAAAAATAAGAATTTTGAAATCTACCATCTTTGGTGATCTTTCTGTTCCCTTGTGACTAGTCCAGGTACTTGAATCTTTCTCTGTTGCCTTATCAGAGAAAATGGTAAATGCATACTAACTTTTTTAGAATGCAATAATAACTCATTAAGTGCCTGAGTGAATGAACATTACCAGAAATTAGTATATTATCTTGTGATTACTGTGCTACCAGCTTTTTCTCATGTTTTGTTTTGTGTTATTTGTTTTGGGTTTGTGTATATGTCCAATCTTTTTATTTTAGAAAATATTGATGCTGATGGACAGGGATTTTGTCAAGGAGGATTCAGCATTGATTTTACTAAAGTAAGTTCTCATTTAAGGCTGAATGAGATTCAGATCTATATTATTACCTAAACCATGGTTAAAAATTAATTGGTCAGTACTTCAGCTTCTCTACAATTGTTACCTGTTTTAGAAAACAGCTAATTAAAATGACCCATGCATTCTTTGCCTTATATTATTCTCTCCATAGTTGACATTTCTTATTTGAAATAGACATCAAAATGGGATTAGAGGACAGCATAGAATCTCAGTAAATGGAAGACAACTATTATGACTTAATGTTAAATTTCCAGTTAGGTTAATTTGTAGAAAATTGAAATTTTCTATTTTTGAGTGATATATTTTTACAAACAATATTAATAGGAGCTTTACTACAAAACTAGAGTTTAGTTACATAAAAGCTGAGAAACATGCACGTTTGCCATCGATTATGTGTCTACAAGCACCAAATAAAGCTGAAGCAAATTTAATTCTTGTAAGAAATCTCAGATGCAGGGCTCAGTGTATTTTTAACTAAGCTTATGTGCTCTCCAGAGTTGATAGTTTTATCTGTTTTTCTAAAATAAGAATTCCCTTTATATTTCCAAAGGAAAATTTTCTTAAGTACTTTTCTTTTTATCATTTTCTTCTGTGTGTGTGGTTTTTTTTTTTTGGTGGAATGTATGAATATTTTGATTATTGAGATTATTAATTACTCCTAGAGCGGTCTCAAAAATATATTGATTGATTAAAAGTAGAGCTTCCTTAGAAAGCTAAATATGGCTTTCTTGGAAAATGTGAGCAAAGAAGAATGTCTTAGACTTATTAACACAACAGAAACTTATAATCATGTGATTCATAAAAATTAAAACATTTTCTTGTTTTTAAATTTATATTTTAACTTTACTAAAAATGTTTTTTTAGGCTAGTATTGATATAGTTACTCTCCTTACTAAGTAATTGATTTAAATTTTATTCAAAATTTATAATTCAAAATTACTCATAATTACTTATAGTTCAAAGTTGGATAAGCAAAACAAAGAAAGGGAAAGTATATAAAAATAAGAAGTTTGAACTTTCATGATATATTTTCAAATGGGTGTTGTATTTTTTTAAAAGTCTCCATGTTTTCTGTGCCTATGCCTGTACAGCCCTACCCCCAGAAATAGTCTCATACCCTGAATAGTCGTTGCTGAATTAACTGTTTACTTTCTTTAACTCATTTCCGAGAAAAGGTGTTATTTTAAAGCAGACAACTTAGAATACGTTTAAATAGCCAGAGTGGAAGATTTGTGTATTACAAGCTTGAAAGAGTTGTAGGTACATTTGGAGGGAAAAAGTTTTCTCTTACCTCCAGCAAGAAGTTTCCAAAATATAATGCTCAAACACTAAATACTTGGAATTAGATATGTAGTTTGTTACAGATATAAAAAATGATAAAGTATAATTTGTTATATAATGTACTCTGAAAATTTACCTCCTAACTTCACTCCTGTTAATATCTGCAAGACACTAAGAATCATTTTCCTTTAGCCAAAAGATTTTTTATGATTGTTAGAAAGGAAATTTGCCTATGTAGTTACAAATGTAATACATGAAATTAAGGAGTGACTTTTTTCCTTTTGTAACCCAAAAATACTTTGCATTAATAATTCATGACAGATGTGTAAAGCAGCCAAGATCTACAGGATCAGTATGTGTATATATATTTGTATAATACAACATATTGTAAAATGAGTGTACTGTAACTTTCCTTTTTGATTTTTGTATTTTAGAAAAGGTGCAATGAAAATTACTGAGGCAGCACTAGATGAGTTTGAGATTTATGATTTTGCCTTAACATATCTGTTATATAATATATATACATGTGTATGTATAGCTTTTATGTTTATTACATTGCTTTCAGTTTTTAAGTCTACCTATTTTTAAAAATGTATCTTTTTTTGTTTGATTTAATCTAGGCTGATAGAGTACTTCTTGGTGGTCCTGGTAGCTTTTATTGGCAAGGTAGGTTAATATTTTTTAAATTACCCAGTAATGATTATGTTTTCAGACACACCTGGCTTATAAGTTGCCTTTGAGATTTTTCAAACTATTTTAAAGAATGAAGTGGAAAAACACAATTTAAATGTATAATCACTATCTGTTACACAATATTCTATTTTTAAAAAGAGCTATAACATCAATTTATAATATGAGATATATATAAAAATAACATTTTATAATTATGTTTTTTCCTAATTAAAAATATACAGTATTTTAAAAGCAAACTTACAAAGTAATTTAAAATAATTTACTTTTATTGCTTGTGGTATGTACTTCTCCATCAAAAAGTATGTGGAACTGATCTGTAATGGGCAAAATCTGGCATTCTGGAAGCTCATGGTTTTAAAAGTATTTTGAATTTGCTCCTTAGAATATTTAAATGGTTATTTTCTCATTAATCACTTACATGAAGAATGAATTCTTTGTGTTTTGGGGAGTTTTTAAAATAGAGGATCTTACTAAGTTTCAAAAGAATGTAATTAAACTGGTATTGATGTAAAGATAAAACACTAGCGTCTTCAGGCATTCTGGGACACCTAATAAAATTGCCATTTGAACAAATGAATAGTATAGATCATTATTTGCTGCAGTTTGAAAATTGGTAACTAAATTTGCTTATTTGCTTACTTTATATTTAATTTATCATTAGATGTACACATTTATGTAACTAATACATTCACATGTTTATTCTCTGCCAAAAAGTGCTGTTTACAAGATCAGAACTCTTATTTTTTGGCATTCTGATATTCAAGCATTATCAATATTTGGAAGAACTGGAAAAAACTATGACTGTATTAATTTGGAAGTACTTTCTAATTCTGAATTTTATTTCTGTATTTCATACTATGCTTCTTTGTAGGAGAACCCATACTTGCTTTTGCTTTTTAGAAAGAAAAGCTAAAGAAAGAGATTTGCTGAAGGAAAATAGGATGGAAGTAAACTGAGAAGGAATGGGAAATGAGAATTTTACTTACAACTTGAAAGGGGTGGCAAAGGAGAGAACAAAGAGAAAAATCAGGCAAAGGTGTATCAGGATGTGAGACACACTGACACTGAAAATTTGAATTTCTATAAATTATACATCTGTTGGAAAATGAAATGATTTAGGAAAATTGTAACTGAGTTTTACAGTTTTAAAATGAAACCAAAAACAGCAGTTCTAATTGTATATGAGAAAATAGATATTAACACTTTTTAGTTAAAAAACATGGATTTATTTTTCTTACTGCAAGGTATGCCATTCAGTAGAGGGAGGAAAGTGTCTGATGAGCATGCCTGGGAACCAAAGATAGGTTTTTGTGATTCTCAGTCGGGAATGCTCGTTAAAGCTGCCATTTTAAGAGACACAGCAGTGAACATGTTTAAATGACTTGTTTTTTTAACACCTTGAGTATTATACAATGTATTCCTATTTATTATAAATTAGGACAGCTATAGATACTATTGATACTATGTTCATTGGAGTTTTGTTATAATGGTCTAGAATAGGTAACAAAAGACTCAGTAGTTGGGCAGAGGAAATTTTGTTTTAATATGATTAAAACCAGATTTCACCCTGAATAGTGTTAGAATGAATTTTTCATAGATCTCAGAATTGTTTCTGTAAGAATAGAGAAACTGATAACGTTGTTTTATTCCAAAGAGATGATGACTTTTCTTATGTTCTTTCATTCAAGAAATACTTACTGAATTCCTTCTGTGTGTTAAGTACTGTTTAGTTTAGGCACAGAGGATAAGCAGTGACCCAGATAGAAAGTGTTTTTTGCTCTAGAGACTCAACCTGGGTGACTGGACAGATTGGAAAAGGACTGAAAACTTTAGCTATTATGAATTTCTTTCTAAAACAGCAGAAATGAAGAAGTTATTTTTCCCATGTTATGGAGATGGCATTTGATAAATCAACCTTTCTTGGGTAGGGGACAGTATGATTTTATGTAGTTATCTAGATTTCTTGTCTAATAAGGTTGTGAAGAATGGTGAACTCAGCCATTCAGCCTGCTTCATAAAGGTATCCAGTAGCTCATTAAAAAGAAAATCAGTTGAACCAAATTATTCTTATTCTAAAGGCAAAGGCATTCAGTTATTTCAGTAGATTTTTCATGTTCTAATGGATTTGGTTGGGAAACAGCCCTTGATATTATTACTACATTTAATTAACATTGATTTTTACTGAATTATGAGATATCCTATATTCATAAATTTTTATTAGCAGAGACTAATTTTAAGTACTAGCCTGAATAGAATAATTGCTTAAAAAATAATATCGCTTCAAATTTAGTATTATGAAGAGTTATTTAAGGCTGATAATTAGAAATACTAATATCTAATGCTATTTTCTTTCATGCAGGTGCCATCCATCTGTGTCATAAAGTTCTCATTAGAAACTTACTTATTTTATATGTATTTTTTCAGGTCAGCTTATTTCAGATCAAGTGGCAGAAATCGTATCTAAATATGACCCCAGAGTTTACAGCATCAAGTATAATAACCAGTTAGCGACCCGGACTGCACAAGCTATTTTTGATGACAGTTATTTGGGTAGGTAAGACCAAAATAGGGATTCACTGTATGAAGTTGTGGTGTATGAATCCTGTATTTTATGTGCTGCTTCAAGTAGGGAACTGGTTTCTGTGAAATTGATCAAAGTTTTTTTAAAAGATAACATATAATTTCAAATTGTTAGTTGCATACTTTTTCAGTAGCTGAAATTTAAGACATTATTTATACAACGATAATAATAATAGATTATCTTTAAAATACGCTGTTATTCCCATTTTGTAGGTAAAGAAACTGAGGTACAAAGGCACAGTAACTTGCCTGAAGTCACTCACTTACAACTTGCTGTTCTGAGATTCAAACCCAGGCTGTCTGACCTTGCACTTTTATTCACTGTTACTCACTTGTTAAACTTTGATCTTTAGGATTTTTTAAGCTTTTGTTCTAACTTTCTCCTATCCACAATCCAAGTAACACCTGACAGAAGTAGTGCTTTGCTGATTGAGAAAATGTTTTATTTTTTGCTCCTTTATCGATGAATTGCTAAAATGCCTTTTTAAAAATTGACCTATAACATTATATTAGTTTCATATGTACAACATGATTAAATATTTGCATACATTGCAAGATGATCACCACAAGTAAAGTCCATTACCACACAATTTTTTTTGTGATGAGAACTGTTAAGATCTACTCTCTAGCAACTTTGAATATATAATACAGTATTATTAACCATAGTCACAATGCTACACATACATCCCATTGTTTATTTATTTTATAACGAAGTTTGTACCTTTCAGCCCCTTACCACCTCTGGCAGTCACCAGTCTAGTCTCTGTATCTGTGAGAAATTTACCCTCTTTTTAAGTGACTCTTGTAAAATTGATAAAGCCTTCTTGTTTTTCTAATAGAGATATACTATTTGAGTACTTAGCTCAATTATTTCCTTTAAGATTCATTTATCTCATATATATATGAATCTCTTACCACTAGAGGACAACATACTGTGTAACTAAAGGAATTGCTTGAGAATATTTTCTAGGAAAGCCCACTCAGCAGGTGTGTGAAGGTAAGTGTTCCTGCCCTGATGGGGTTTCTCCTTTGGTTCCCCATTCAGGTTACTCGGTGGCCGTCGGAGATTTCAATGGTGATGGCATAGATGGTATGATGCACTTGGACTATATTTAATCCTTTTTTACAAATGTAAACTAAACATTTGAAACATGGCATTGAGGAATTTCAGGAGTTAAAGAGTTTTGAAACTACTATTATGGAATATAACAGGAGAAATAAGGGAGACGTTCATACGTGGATGGCGGCTTGGTCCCCGTTAAGCTGCAGCAGCTGCCGCTGCCGGGCCGTGGTCTCCCCACCTGCTCGTCCAGCCACTGCCATCCCGGTGTCTTCAGCAACTCCTTTTGCTGCCAGCAGATGCAGTCTTGGGGAGGCTTTGTTCCTTCTTTCTTTAGATATAAGTTGTGACTTTCTGGGTTCTGTCTGTAAGGTTGTGACCCCTTCCTTTCTCTGTCCGTCCACTTCCTGCAGAGCTCAGTTCAGGAATCACAGACTTTATCTGTTCTGATCACATTCTTGTGCCACTGACACCTCTACCCTGGTTCAGTTTGTTCTGTATTATTTGTGACTGTGAAACAGAGCTTTTCTTTGTCCTTAGGTCACCTGATCTAATCTGCTCTCCTTTTAGCAAGATTACACATTCCTTGAGGGCACGCATGCATTTATTTGAGGGTCCTCATAAAGCTTTATATTTCATAAACATTTGATTTTGTGATTAAAAACTGGAGTACTTCATTATTATAGAGTACCACTTTTTAAAAAATCTCTCACTTATTTGCTACTGAAATAACAACACAAAAGTTAAAGCTTTCTGACGTATCCACTGCCTCCTGCAACTTCCAGTGTCGGTCTTAAAAATGAGTAATTACGTGTTTTCTTTTCAGACTTTGTTTCAGGAGTTCCAAGAGCAGCAAGGACTTTGGGAATGGTAGGAAAATTAAAAGGTGTTTTAAAAAATTTCTTGGGTATCTTATATTTTACTGTATCTCACATATTTTCATTTTTCCTATATAGGTTTATATTTATGATGGGAAAAACATGTCCTCCTTATACAATTTCACTGGTGAGCAGGTATGCTTTTAAAGTGTTTTTTTTTTTTTTACTTAGCAATTTTAACACCAGCATTTCCTAATGTCTGAAGACTTCTTCATGGGAATATCATAATGGTTTAGTATACAATCTATAATGAATATTGGTTTTATATTCAATATTATAGATATAAAATGAGCTTTAAAAAGTTCACCTTGGTTTTAACCATACCAAAATAATTTGCTTAAGCAAAGCCTTTTATAATTGCATATTATGGCTTGTTTTTGTTTTTTTAAGGAAATACTCAAATTGCACACACACATACATGTTACACACAACCACAGAAACTTTTACTGTGCTGATGACATTAAAATTTCCTTTAAGGAATGATTTATGCCTTTTAATTTTACTAGGTACAAAACAAAGCATGGCACAGATGTGTGTATTATAGATACTATAAGTAAACTTCATTTGTATAGCATGAAATAAAACATTCTTTAGTTAAAAAGTAGTCAAGTAGTTCTAGACATCCTCTATATATACAGTTATTTAATAATATCCTGTATTGTATGTCTCAGAATTAAATGACAAGTTAGAAATGATAAAGGAAAAAGTAATCAGTAGGTAGAGTAAAAACAAATGTCTCCTAGTTTGCAGATCCAGGATTCAAGTCAGCTTGTTGTTCAGTAGAGATTGTTGGGTTTTGTGAGAGAAGTGATAGGATAAGGACTTGGACTCATGGTCCCTGGAAATCTCTTCCCTTTCGTGTGGCAGTTCGAGTTGATGCACAGCACGGCGTGGCATATGGTTGACAGGCCAGTAGGGTCGTGGCAGGGGTGGTTATTCATTTGTGCGCTGTGACTTCTTCATGTCAGGCAGCTTCTCATGTGGGCTCTGGATCGTGGTGTGTGCAGTCCGTGATGCTTCTCTGTTCCCTCCAAGTTATTTTGTGGGGGGAAAACATGGACATTGCAAAGTTAGGACAGACGCAGGCTCTCCCTACACCATTTCATTGCATTGGATGAGATATTTACCACTGTAAATCTAGTGTCTCATTAATAAAAATGGGGATACTGGTAACCTCCTCATGGGGTTGAAATAAGAATCGAATATTTCAGTCATGGTCCCCAGGTAAAACTTTCTCAGTAAATGCCTTCCTTCCTTTACACTTTCAGGCAGCCCAAGAAGAATATTTATTCTGTTAGATTCTGGTCAACACACCAATGTATGATACACTTGATCACCCATGTTTTCATCTTATCATTGAATACAGACTGTGCCTTTCATTTCCTCGATTCTGCTGTGTCAACCCATAGTGGATGATGGGGGACCCTCCCTTATCATTTCCTCCCAACAGCTCAGCT
Source organism: Smutsia gigantea (assembly GCA_032199065.1). Lineage (NCBI taxonomy): Eukaryota > Metazoa > Chordata > Mammalia > Pholidota > Manidae > Smutsia > Smutsia gigantea. The sequence goes on along the minus strand of JAVSCE010022723.1, from coordinate 84,304 downwards.
AATCAAATTTTGGAAGCTCTGCTAACTTTCCTCTCTGGTTTGTTGACTCATTTTTCACCTTAGTTCATCTTTAATTTGTCATCTCTCCTAGTTTTGCTTTGAATGTTGTGCTATCTTCAGAACTTTCCTTTTTCACATTTCTTTCCAGCCAGGCTGCTCTCTCTGTGATGGCCAGCATTCTCCTGTGGTGGGAGAGAGGACATTCCTTGTCCCGCCACTTATTAAGCCTGTCATAAACCCAGAAACATCTATACTATGTGTAATTCAAGAGCTGACCCACAGGAAGTCATCAATTGAGATGTGAGACAAAATGAGCTCGTTCCATATGGTCCCAAGAAGTAACTGCTTTAGAGTAGCAGGAGTTTCACATAGGGAGAGCCAGTTGTGGTCTGTTAATAATTATTTATCTTTACTGCATAGACTTCCATTTATAACTTCTTGGGCTCAATTAAAACATCTGTCTGTGCCTCTGTGTCTTTCTGATAGTGTGTCTGTGTCTGGCATTTTTTGGGTAGCAGAGAGGAAAGAGTAGGATAGGTCTAGGAAGGAGCATTGATTGTATTTGGACTTACATGGCATGTGTTGAAGACACTGAAATGGTAAACATGGGATATGTTTTGCCCAGAAAATAAATGAGCTTTATTATCTGACTGTCATTGTGTTGGTAGAGTAAACAAAAGAGAAGAAATTTAGATTGAAGCACTATATGCACAGAAAACAATAACCCTTTCTACTTGATAAATATACTACAAATATTAATTGTCTAAACTAGTTGGATGAAATGTAAACATTTCATTTTCATCTTGTTATATCCAGATGGCTGCATATTTTGGATTTTCTGTCGCTGCCACTGACATTAATGGGGATGAGTAAGTTAAAAAAAATACTTCCAGAAACAGTTTTCCTGTCATGTTTATGAATGTTTTACTAAAACTAAACATTTTTTCTTTGATTTTTCTGTCCCCTCCCGGCTAATCTTTCTACTTAAGGAACCACTTTGAAGCATCCTTACCAACTGCTAGAAAACTTCTGTGTTGTTCATAATTCCTTTCAATAGCTTTTATTATATGAAGGAATAAAGTGATTTTTATGAATTACTTTACAGTTTCTTAGAAGTGTTGCAGAAAGGATTGAATTTGAAATGATCATTTTATGCTTTGGTGTGGCTATGAGAGATGTGGAAAGTGGGGGAAACTGACTTCTAATAAGAAAGGAAATGACTAATAATCAGATGGAATTTAATCATACTTTGGTAAAAAAAAATTCTGTTTTTTAGTTTTGCAGACGTGTTTATTGGAGCACCTCTCTTCATGGATCGTGGTTCTGACGGCAAACTCCAAGAGGTGGGGCAGGTCTCAGTGTCTCTGCAGAGAGCTTCGGGAGAATTCCAGACCACCAAGTTGAATGGATTTGAGGTCTTCGCGAGGTTTGGCAGTGCCATAGCACCTTTGGGAGATCTGGACCAGGATGGCTTCAACGGTAAGATCAAAGTTCAGCAACTATGAGCCCCTGATTATCCGTGTCCAGCTGTGAAATCCTGTACCCTCATCTGTAGAAGTTTACCCGAGCAGACCTCCTTTCTGGAAAGAGTTTGAGTGATAGTGAGTGACATCTCCAGTTAAGTGACAGGTTGCTCTTTTTCCTTAACAATCAGACCAAAATTTCAAAACTCGATTCTTATTATTCATGCAGCCTCATTAGGTTTTTGGCTGGTTAATTTCTGAAAGGAAACCTGCATTCCCGGGGAGTCCAGGAGACCTGGTAATTTTCTGTCTCTGGCCTGCTTTGCAGGAGTGCCCTCTGCTGTCCATTTAGATACAAGTGTAAAAAATGCTCAGAGGCACATTGTCAAGGTGATGCCAACTCTAAGTAAGGTATTAAAGGTATGATTTGCCATTAATAATTTTAAAGCCATAAGTCTATTACGGCTGTCTAAGATATTCTAAGGGAAGCGATATCTCACTTCACGGGGGCATATCAAAGGTATGTTTTATAATAGTCCCATGTAATTTAATTAATAGCTGTAGTTAAAAAATCAAAATTGGCTTTTACAACACAATAAAATATGCATTACAAATTGCCAAGAGGTTTTTTTTTTAAAGAATACTCTTAAAAACCTTTCTAGAAATCACAAAAGACAGTTGATAAACTCATACATTTAAATATACATAAATGATATATAAATATATATTATGAATAAATATAAATACCATAATATAAATTTATGTATTAAATATACACAGATATGTATTTATATAAATACATAATATGTATATTATTTATACATTTATTTATTTATTTATTATATAAATATATATGCTTCTTTTATCTCCCAAGTAGTAGTGGAAAACGAAAATGTGTATTTGGCCTCAAGACTCCACTCCTGCCTCATGGATAGTTTTATGTCATGCACTGGAGGTTTTAAGATAATCTTTTAAGGTTAACCCTAGAAATTTTTAACATTAGTGAAAGACTACTCAGAGGGACATTTTACTTCTTAAAATACAGTCTTAAAACTTTTTACTACCAAGAGAATTTTAACATAAATCAAATGGAACTCTGGTATGAAGTTTAAAATAGAACTTGAAAAGAATACCAGAGAACAGATCAAACCATTACACTACCTTGCAAACAGAGAGCCAAATGTGAGGTGCTACCTTGAATAAGTTTAATGAGCTCTTACTATAGCTGGGCCTCTGTCTCCAGGTTTTCTTGGAGAGCCTGGACAAGTTTACTGTCACCTTGTTTTGAGGATATTCTAGCCACTTTATAGAAAGTCTCCTCAATATCCTGATCCAGCCAACATCTCGTCCTGCTTTAGCCATATTTATATATGTATGCATAAACTCATAGTTTATATGTATGTATAGTTTATATACAAAGTGAACTATTATAACCTGGGTCTTTTCTTTGTTCAGGGCTCATGAGATTTACCCTTTGTTATGCTTTTGCTCCTATATTCCTCCCTTCCACTTAACGCTTATCAGAAAAACCCTAGTTATCATCAAGAGGGATACTGAAAACACAACAATAAAGTTGCGCAGGTTCCAACAATAAAGTTATGTGCAGTTTTTGCCAATATCCCTGCAGAAGGGCAGAGGGGAAAAAAACATAGCAGAGAGCAACTAAAATGATCAAAGGAGGAAGTCAACTGAGTGAAAAAGGAGGACTCTCCAGACTGGACAGATGCCAGCCAAGAGAAGAAATGATTAAAATGTATGAAATAATGAAAGTCATAGAAAAGTTAAAGATAATTTTTACTTAGTGATTTCTCAGCATTAGAGTCATCTTCTGTTGGGAAATTGTATTTTAATAAATACTTTATGTGGTCAATTTAGATGTTATGCTTATCTTTTGAAACTTAAAAAAGGATAAAGAAGGACTCATACATAATTTAAATGCTACTTTCTTCTTAAGATAATGGATTCTTAGTTGGTGCTTACTACAGGCCGAGCACTGGACTAAGTGCCAGGTTAGAGCCTTTCCATGTCCTTAAGGAATTTAGCATCAGTAGAGGCAACTTTTTTGTAAACAAATGAACACTAGAATGTAATCATTGCAGTATTTAAAATATCCCAGGGCATAATGGTGTTAGATAAAAGAGAAGTGATGAAAGTGTCTTTGGTGTCTTAGAGGATGTCTAAGGAAATTGAGGGTGTTGGGAATGGCTGGTATCTCATGATGCTGATGTTTTGTGGAGGAACTATAGAGTAAACACATAATGGGGAAATACAGGTAGTGATAAAGGCTGGGTTAAAACAAAACAGAAAAAGGTCAAGGTAATGGGATAGAATGCCTAGAGAGAGTGTGATCCAGAGAGGAGAGTGCATTGTTTCATAGTGTGGCCACGGAACACTTCTCTGAGAAGATGACATTTGATCTGTGATTTGGACAAACAGAAGAAGCAAAGCTTAGACTCCTGGAGCAAGAGGCATTGAGGCAGAAGAAAAGGCAAATGTAAACCCAGAGATGGGAACTAATTCAGTGTGTTTAAGAGACAGAAAAAGGCCAGGATTGGTAGGAAGAGTGAGTGAGGGTAAGAATTGGAATGGGGGGGTGTGGAGTATGGAGGAGAAGGAATGAGTGGACAAACCAGGTAACATTTAGATGCTTTGGGAAACAATGGAAAGATTTTTAAAGGGAGGTGATGTGATACTAGCATTTGGCATTTTGGAGGAGAATGGAATATAGGGGCAAGAGTAGAAGTGGTGCAATGTGAACTTTCTAACAGCAAACCTGTATTAAGATCATCTCCATATGCATAAGTACTAAGACTTCCTTATCTCTGTCCTGGGCTGCTTTCCTCCCCTTCCCCCTTCCTCCTCCTCTTCTTACTTCTCACCGTCTCTTCCCTCTTCCCCTCCTCCTTTTCCCCCACAGATATTGCAATTGCTGCTCCATATGGAGGTGAAGATAAAAAAGGAATTGTTTATATTTTCAATGGAAGATCAACAGGCTTGAATTCGGTACCATCTCAAATCCTCGAAGGAAAGTGGGCTGCTCGGAGCATGCCTCCAAGCTTCGGCTATTCAATGAAAGGAGCCACAGATATAGACAAAAATGGATATCCAGGTGCTTTCCTAGAAACACAAAAAGTTTCTTAGATTTTTTTTAGTCTTAATAGCAAATAGTCCTACTGCTCTCTTGACTTATAAATCATTTCAGTTCAATATATCAAGTATTGTTCAAGCCCCTCCTGTACTCTTGTTACTGAAGGGGATTGAATCAAAGACAGCTCCATTTCCTGGGAGTTTCTAATATAAAACACATACTCTTGAGTTTTTTCTTTTTTTCTTTTTGTAAGTCTGTAATGAAATGTCAGAGAAAAATATTGCAGAAGCATAAGCAAAAGTAAATGCTCATTCTAAGTTGTTAAATGTCAACAATTTTTTCTGTTTTTGAATGATCTAGCAATTTTTTGAACTTGACTAATCATGATTTTTAAAACATGTATTATCCCATTTAAATCTCCCAGTAAGGTTGGTGAGGAATATAATCTAGCTCAGCTCATTATTATACCATTTTCTGGGTGAAAAAAGAGACAGAGAAAGGTAATTTGCCCAACGTTGCCCATTGGTTTGAGCCAACACAGGAAGTGAGGCCTTTTTTGGCTCTTAAATACTGTGGAGTATTATAATGGATCTGGGATCAGTGGTTCTATTCTGTACATGAAATGCAGTGCAGAAAATGTGGATGACCTTTGTTGTTGAAATAGTTAGTATGAGCTCAATATAGATGTTGAAGTGCTTTTAGAAATAGGATATGAGATTGATTTTTATCTATGTTAGTATTATTTCAAGAGATTTTTGGTTATAAATGCAATATGTTTGTTACAGAACTTTTAGAAAATACAGCCAAGCATATGTTTGAATCTTTTTTCCAGTGCCTTCACACATTTTTTTTAAAACAAAGTAGAATTATGTGTTATGCACTGTTACTGTTAATACTATATTTTATTCACTTAAAGTATAAGACACATTTCCCGTATTAATCATTCTTCTAAAACATTAATTTTATGTTTTCCATTCTATCAGATGGCTGTGTTGTACCTTATTTAAGTTTATTTGGGGCATTTATGTATATCCTTGTATATGATTCTGATACAAACCCCTTTTTCCTTAGGACAGAAATTTTAGAATTTCCTTGGTTTTTTTTAAGGCTGTTGATACATACTGTCCAATTACAATCTCACTCCCTCCAGAAGAAGGTTTGACAACTTTTTTAGACACCAGTAGTGAGCAATTATTTTCCCACATCTGTGCCTACACTGTCATCTTTTGTTCCTTTTAAGATAACTTTAAACTGTGTGAGAGGTTGATAATGTTATTTTAATTTACAGTTTTTGATTATTAGAATAAACATTTTTTAAATTTGCATATATATATTTATTTTGTGGATTTCCTTTTACATCTTTTTTTCTCCATTTCTATTGGAATATTATTTTTATTTTCTCTCATTAATTTAATTTAATTTTACTTGTGAGAGTGTCTTAAATATTGAAGACATTAACTCCTTAACACTTACAGGACATATTTCTCAGTTTGTCACACTTGCCTTTTTGGGCATGTTCGAGAAGTTCGTAATTTTTATGTAACCTAATCTACCTGTCTGTATGGTTTCTTATGTACTTTTCTACTTAGAAAGGGCTTTCTCAAATACAGCTTGGGTATACTGTGAGAAAACTCTGATTTCCTTTTTTGAATCAGTTGTACCAGCTACATATGAAAACTAATTCATTCAGTTCTTGTTGAGTTGAATGCTGTCTGCTCTTATTCTAAATACTCTAAGTACATGTAATGTGTCTTTTTGGTTTGGTTTTGTTTTTGAAACAAAATGATTACATTTTTTTAAAAAAGAAATTTTACAATGAAATTGTGAAATCCACAGGCATCTATACAGCTTTTTGTATGTGTATGTGTATTTGTGTGGTATTTACTTCCTTATTGCTGATTTTTACTAAGTATCCATTAAAAAGATTCTTGTCTGACTGGTTGAAAGATTCATTTTATGATGAGCATTTGTCTTTGTTGATAAATTATTTAAAGTTTTCATATATTTTAACCTTTTAAGTGTTATCTTACAGCCAACACTGAATAGGGAATAGTTTTAAAACTATGTCTAAATCTTGATTATATGCACTGAAAGTTTTATAGGATGGTATGTGAATTTTAAAAACCATAATTATTATTATTAACATGTTTTTCCTACTCTCTTTTAAGACCTCATTGTAGGAGCTTTTGGTGTAGATAGAGCTGTATTATACAGGTGAGTATGTTTCCATATCCTGTAATATAGGAATATTCTGAATTATTTGTAAGTTTTATAGTTAAGCACCAGTGTTTGAATTTCAGTTTAGTTTTCTTTAAGTAATGACAAAATTTGTTCTTTCTCTTCAAGATTTGCCATAGGAAAATAGTAAGGCAGGTACCAGTAGATCCCAAACTGAAGAAAGTGGTAGATTTTTTTATTTAGAAAAACACTCAAAGTTGTCTCTCTTTGTTCTTTAAATTCTGTTCAAAGATATCTGTGTTTTAAGTCACTCTTTTAAAATTGTATGAGTTTACATTTTTCTCTAAGAGGCAAGAAATTAACTTGGTGTTGGTACCACAGCATTTTGTGACCACAAGCGCAATATGTAATGTCTCCCAAAATGAGCATTTTCATTAAAGCAATATACATAAATCCAGATTCATACATATTTTCAGTTATTCTCCATATTCCTCAATAACTCATGCCTTAGAATACTTCTGGCATCCCAAGTAGATTAAGGTATTTACTCTTCTGTGGGCTGCATTTATGCATGGTGGGACACCTAACATTGGCACCATGTAATGGAGTCTATGGTGGGTCAAGCCTGATAGTGGCTCTGGGGGCAGCATGTGTCCATAAAGATTCCTGGGTTTATCATGATGACACAGCCACATTGACACGAGCCCACTGTGTTTTTGTAGAGTTTAACCCTATGCATCTGAACTCTGGAAAACTATATTTATTTTAGTTTATTGTTGGACTTTTTAAAATTGCCATTAATGTAATACGTGGATTTAGTAAAACATCAAATAATACAAAAAGGGCATACAATTTTTTAAAAAAACTTTCTTTTACTAGTTTACTAGTATATCCTACCAGAAATAGTCTATGCATTAAAAAACTGTGCATATGTGTATATGCATCCTTTGTATGTTGTGCATTTGCACATTGTGGTTTGGTTGTTTTTCTCTCATATTAAAGTTATATCTTGGGTATATCTTAGAGATCCTTTATCAGTACAGATGGATTTACAGCACTCATTTCCCCAACTGTATTGCATGACATTAGGTAGATACATCAAAATTTGTTGAACCATTCTGCTTTAATGGACTGAGTTCAGAGAGGTTGGCCAGTTGTCCTGATTTGCCTGGAAGTAAGGAATTTAGCAGGATGTGGGACTTTTCAGTGCAAAATCAGGATAGTCCCAGGCAAACTGGCATGATTGGTGGTTCTATATTTAGGTTGTTCCTATTCTTTTTGGTATTACAAACAATGCTTTAGTAAGCACTGCACTGTATAAGCAATGAATGTGAACCTAAATTGCTTAGATTTATCTAAAATTTTGAATAACTATTTTTTCCTTTCTCTTTTTTTTTTTCTTTACTAGGGCCAGACCAGTTATAACTGTAAATCCTCTTCTTGAAGTCTACCCCAGCATTTTAAATCAAGACAATAAAACTTGCCCATTGCCTGGGACAGATCTCAAAGTTTCCTGGTAAGGTATTTGTTTAATAATAGTTACTGTAATTATTGGTTCAATCAATATAGAAACAATTTAAGATGAAGGGGGTGCTGAAGTATTGCTAAAACAGTTTCCTTGGTAATCTACTTTCTAGTTTCTAGTATAATCTACTTTCATGTCAGAGTTTGAAGTATAGTAATATTATTCCAAAGGAGATATGTAGAAGACTCTACAAATAAACTAGTACAAAATTAATTTTTAAAAATGATGCATGCTCAACGAATGTATTCAAAAAGAAGAAAAACTAATAATATCTCAGAACTCACTTCTGTTTAATTCTAAATAAGCCCATGATCATTTTAATTTTTAAGAGGATCTTTTTCAGATTTAGTATCTATGAACAGCTATAGAAAAATACTATTTTGTTCTTAATACTCTGGTCTTCTACCTACTCCATTACTAGTTTCTAAAGAAAAATAGAAAAAATTTTTTTGAGTTTAATGTCCAAATGCTTCTCTAGTCCATTGTTTCTCAAGTCTTCACTATTTATATGCTACTTTTTGCTATATTTTATAAATGTTCCTATTATATGATTCCTGCTATATTTTCATTTTACCTGTTACTTATAATTCTCTTAACATTTTTTCTTTAAATTGACACATTTTAGTTTAAAACATTTTAAAATAAATGGAGATACCAAATTTCTCATACATGTCAAAATAAGTATAAGTTTAATAATAAAACATCTTGACTTATATACTGTTAAAATCACTGTGACTACCCCACTTGGGGAAACACTGTTGGTGTTCATCCCAGCTACACAGGACAGTCAGGCAGAACTTACGGATAAAGTGTTGAATGACTGCAAGCTGGGAAAATTTTACTCAGGGGAGTTAATGACAAATATTTTTTCTGATTTTGTTTTTGAACTATATAGTTATAATTTAAAGTTTGAATTGTAGTTATTAAAAAACATTTTTCAAAATTTTATTTCTTGGATTGTATTACAAATTCAGTAACATTTGGTCTTCATTTTTGTTGATAGGCAGTAAAGTTGTTTTCAAGATTTTGGCTTTAAGTTTTACTGCCTTTCTTCCATTCACCCACCCTACATGTCCCTGTGAAGTTGCTGATAGTATGGTTGTAATTATGCTAATAATTCAAGGGCTTTGAATACACTAACTAGAGCAGTAGCTTCATATGTTTTTGATTATTGCGCATAATATGAAATACATTTTGCATCACCATCTAGTAAACACATGTATGTAATTTAAAAGTTTCATGAACTCTTACCCTTGATGCTTAAGTCAATTTTTTAATTTCTTTTTTTAAGATGCTGGACGCAACCCATTAAATTGATTTCATGACCCATTAATAAATTGTGAGAATAGTGTCCTAGAGGAGCTTGCTAATTAAAGGAAACTTTGGTGGGACATTTTTGGTAAATGAGACATTATTTTAAATCTGGTCTGTCATTTCCCTCATTTGGATTTGTCAACAGATTCTATAAACTTGAGGTTAGGAAATTCTTTTTCTTTTTTTTCCACATTAAGATACCATGAAAGGAAATGTGCTTACATTACTGAAGGATGAGTTAGGTTATTCTTACAGTTTTCATGTTTCAACAGTAGTCTAAAGACATGAACAAAGATTTATAAAAGGCTTCACAATGTAAACTATGTATTAGAAATGTGAGTTTTGGGGGTAATACTTAAAAATATGCCTGAACTGCTTTATCGAATTTATATTTTTTCGATTTTTCTACAGTTTTAATGTCAAATTCTGTTTAAAGGCAGATGGTAAAGGAGCGCTTCCCATGAAACTTAGTAAGTGTTCTATGGAAACATAACATTTTAATGATACTGTACACACATCATTTGAAAAATATTTTAGGATATTTGAATTGTTATTCTTACTGTTTTTTATTAGGATGTTTATGCTTAAAAACATTTAAAATTGCAACATAATTACTTTGGCAACTCAAGCCGATAATACATTTATTTATTGACATTGTAAACACAATAATCCACTGAATGGTAAATATGGCCTTCAGAAAATTAAGCAGTGACCGATGTGAAATAAATGAACTCTAGGGGAAATGAGTATCATTGTTTATAAGTATGATCTACTGAAACTTTTATATTTTATGTCCTGGAGAAGCCCCCAGCAATCTTAGGAGAAGAGGTGGTTTAGATATAATGAGGAGAAAAAGTTTTGGCCACTAAATTTAAACACAGCAAAGTCTTAACTTGACTCTTCCTTTCCAAAAAAATTGTTTATGTGGTCCTGAGAGCAAGATAAAAGTTAAGTAATTGTTGCAAAGGTGTATCAGTAGGTGACAAGTACTGAGGAGTAATAAGAAGGCGGAGGAAGAGTATGGGGTGCTGAGTCTCCTGGGTGTGTGACCTCACAGCTCCCGTAGAGTCGCCGGGCAAGGTGGCCCTGCAAGGTAGCTTCTCATTGAGGACCTGAAAGAGGTGAAGGAGCCAGGGGACATCTGGAGGAGTCAGACGGAGGAAATGGCCATTTCAAGAGGCCTGAGGCAGGAGCAGGCTTAGTGTGTTTGAGAAACAGCACAGAGAGGGCAGTGTGGGTGGGGGTAATAGAACTGGAAGCAAAGGAACCCTGGGTTTTCACCCATATTTGTCATGAAGTTCAGTATCTAGAGAAACTTGGAAAGAGATTGTGGTTTATAGGCACCCATCTCTTTTGAAGAAACCTCTCAGTGAAGAACTGGATCTTAGAAGGAAGCCGTACTAACCATTGTGCTTCAGACCCCTGCTGCACAGTTATTTTAAGATGATTCGTGCCCTGCTCAGCTGTGTTTGGTCACTTGGTTCACGAGGACATGTTTACCTGACAGTCTGATGTGGTAGCTTCATTAGAAGTAGGAGTTGCAAGTGATACAAACTCTTCATTCATCCTGGTGTTTACTGGAATAGATGCATATTAGTAAATATTTCTTAATCACAATTATCTAGAGTCCTGCTTCTTAATGGTGGAAGCTTAGTTCACATATATTTCATGTTCTAAACTTCCTCCTCTCAGCATAAATTAAAAACAAAAATTTCCCTGACCACCGATAGTTGTTTTACTACCATCATTATCTGTTCTCTGAATTAATGTATGACATTACTTTGGAGATAGTTATTTATTGATTATTAAATATTCAGAATTAGTATGTTTGGCCTCACTACAGTGTATAGACATTTTTAATGAATTAGAAGCACATTACTTCTTAAGGACTAAATATCTCTCTTTACATGAAAACTTCACTGTCTAGAGCAGATAGGTGTCCATAAAGATTATGTTGGTTATAAATCCTTTGGTTTGTATAGACTTCCAGGTGGAGCTTCTTTTGGATAAACTCAAGCAAAAAGGAGCAATTCGACGAGCACTATTTCTCCATAACAGGTCCCCGGGTCACTCCAAGAACATGACCATTTCAAGGGGGGGACAGATGCAGTGTGAGGAACTAATAGCTTATCTGCGGGTAAGAGGTCTTTTCTGCTCCATTATCTTTTTATTTATTATTTTTTCTTTTCATCTAAATGATTTTCACTTTCTGTAAATTTTTTGGTGTTGAGTCGAAAGGAAAACAGAAAAGTGCACCTGAGGCAATTTGGCTTTTTAAAGTATCAAACCTGAGTAATGGATTTATACTCCTCACAGACTGGATATTCCAAATGGCCTTTTGACAGTAATGCTACTGAATAAATTATGACAAGTATATTTCTTAAATATTGCTGGACTCTCAAGACAGTACAAGAAATCTCCAGGGCCAAAAAAAAAAAAAAGAAAAAGAATCAATCAATTAAAAACCTCTACTGGCTAAATTTGACTTGTGAGTTGTGTGCAAATGTGTGATACCGGGTTGCTGGGGAGGGCTGGAGCCCGGGGAGAGGATGAGCAGCAATTGCAGATACCTGCACAGGGATTCAGACTTGCCTGGGGCCTTCCACAAACCAGGAGTCTGACCTGAGCCTGCCGCATTAGGTCCAGACACTTGCATGAAGCTGAAGTGTTACTATACAGAGTTGCACCATAACCCCAGTAAGAGCAAACACAAAGCCTCTCTGGAGCAGTCTAGTCTGGGATTATTGCACAGGTTAATTTCAATCAAATATGAACTCACTTAAAAAAAGTCCTGAATGCCTAAGGAAACCAGATATTAAAAGAAACAAATTTTAAACCAGCCAAGGCTTGGGATGTTGGAATTAGCAGTTGTAAAATATAAATTTGTATAAAATGTTTAAAGAAAGAAATTTTTAAAAAGACAGAAACACAAGTAAAGTTTAGGAAATGTAGCATAATCAACAAGCTTGATTTAACAGAATTATATAGATAGACCTCATCACCCAGCAATTAGAGAATATAAAAACTTGACCATATAGGTCATAGAGGAAGTCTAATAAACAAATTTCAAAAAATTGGAATCATAGGAAATAATGCTATTTGGTCATGGTGCAAATTTTAGAAACCAATACATAAAGATGAATAAAGAATTGTGGCTTTAAATAACTTATGGATCAAAAAAAGAGATCCTAATAGAAATTTACTTAGAAGTGAATCATAATGAAAATCCTATATATCAAAATGTGTGGAATGTCATAAAAGCAGAATGTGAAGGTACATAAATAGCCTTAAATGCTTTTTTATTTGAATAAAAGATTCAGAAAAAATGAAGAAAGAACTCCACAAAATTAAGAATTGAAAAGGGATATAACTACAGGTAAAAGATGGATTAAAATAATAGGTTATGAATAACTTTGTACTAAGAAAACTTAGACAAAAATAGAGAAATTCTTAGAGAAATATAACACAGACACCTCTTAAGAAGAAATAGAAAACCTGAATAAATTACTTAGCCATATACACCATTTAAAAAATTGAATTGACAGTCAAAAATCCTTTACACAAAGGAAGCACAAGCCCAGACGGCTCTGCAGGCATCACCCACCAGACCAGGAAGATCTACAGGACATTCCAATACTAAGCTCTTTAAAAGAGTAGAGAAACAGAAAATACTTCCAATTTATTCTGTGAAGCTAGTATAATTGATACCCAGACTGGTCAAGGATATTGTATAAGCAAGGAGAATTTCATACCAGTTTTACATGAAGACACAGATGTAAAATTAATAAATTAAATACAAGCAAACTAAATTCTAGCTGTTAAAAAGATGAAGTAATTAGACCAACTTGCATTTATGCTAGGGTAGTTTAACACTAAAAATAGAGAAGTATAACTTAACACATGCATAGACTAAAGAAAAAAAACTGCCATCATTTAAGTGCAAAGCTTTTGATTAAATCAAATAACCATCTGTGATTTGAACAGATTAAGTATCTCAAGTTATAACTGTGAAGAAATGCCATCTTACATTCAGCCGAAGTCTGCCAATACCTGTTGATTGGTCAAGGTGTGAATTAATGAGAATTCTTACACATTGCCAATGGCAGTGTAAGTTGTTACGAAGACTTTGGAAAATAATATGGTCTTACAGAGCTGACGAATCTACTTGCCACTATGGAGAAGAAGAATTATTATATATATGTTTTTGTAATAGCAAAAACAAAAAAAATATTCCAAACCAAATAACCTTTGACAGGAGAATGGATAAATAAATTGTGATCAGTTATATGGAAAATCACTCAATAGTAAAAATTAACCTTAGCTACGTGCAACAGCAAAGATGAATCCTAACGAGTGTTGAACGGAAAGCAAAGCACAGAATACAAATGATCTCATTTTTAAATAAACAAAAAAGGAAAAGCAAACTTTATAAAGAGCATAGTGTTCAGGTACATATGCAATATAATAAAACTACTGAAAGCTAGTGAGAGAGTGGTGAACTTCAGATTCAGGATAGTGGCTACCTCTGGGAAGGATGGGGTGGGTGAAAAGAGGAAGGAGCGTGTGGGTAGCTGGAGCTGGAGCCATGCTGGCAATGGGCTAGTTGTTATATTGGGTGTGTGGTCAAGTGCTTATTTTTTAACATGCCCTGTATATATATATGTGTGAATCAGATACTACATTTGAAACAAAAATTGATTAAGGGTTCTCACTGGATAAGATTTTTTTGGATCCTCTGCATTCCCACATAAGTGTAGATTTTCAGAGAATTGGGAGGATTGGATTAAGGGATGAATACCGCTGGCATTTAGGGATTTCTCCAGATAGTTTGATATGAAAGATTGATGTCATCATTAATTTGAGGCTTTTCCATTTCTAGGATGAGTCTGAATTTAGAGACAAACTCACTCCAATCACTATTTTTATGGAGTATCGGCTGGATTACAGAACAGCTGCTGATGCAACAGGCTTGCAACCCATTCTTAACCAGTTCACTCCTGCCAACATTAGCCGACAGGTACTGTACTTTCTCAACTTACCTCTCATACCTTAATTTTTTTTAAGCTCTTTCCCTTCATATTTTTAAATGTCCTAAGGGGATTTCTTTTGTTATGTTGAGTTTTTAGTCAGAAGTCGGGAAGGAAACTGAATTTTCAGGTCAGAAATACTTAAAGCTGCTGAGAACTTGATGATAGGCAGAGAAAGAGAGGGTCACATTTTATATACATAAAACAGTAAAATAATTCATGTAATTCAAAACAGCAAAGTGCCAATGTATTTACATAGTATTTTAGTATTTTGCTGAACAACTTTTATATCAATGTTATCTTTAACTTACATTTTAATTGTCAAAAATAGTATATGTACAAATGCATATGCATGTATATAGTACATGAATCATTCTTTTCATAAAACCAAATAAAACAGCATAACATTTCTTAAAGACTTATAATATTTTTAGAAAATCCTATGTAAAACCCACGTATTCAAATAGTTACTGAATTTATTTCTTCTTTTCTGTCACATGTTCATATTTTTAGATTAATATTTCTGTTCTCATAGCATGCTTTACCCTCAATTTAGGTTGTTATTTCTTCTTGGTCTAACTTGCTAGATGTTATACACTTTTTTTTTGGAATTTGAAAAGACTGTGTATGGCAGCAGCATAAGGTGAATTAAAATATACTTTTGTAATTTTTATATTTTAATAACTTATTTTATATTTTATATTGCATTTTACACACGAATGGCCCTAGTAAATATGCCATTTTCGTCTATGCATTAGTACAGAACTTGTAAACATAGTTCCGTTAGTTCATATTCTTGGTATTTTTTATTTTTAGTGGATACAAATATTATGTTGATTAACATTTTAATAATGAACATTTGTGACCCTTAAGGTCTGTCTTTTTTAAAAAAGTTATTTGTTACTTGTTCTTTTACATTGTATATTTTGACGGAGGTTTATGATTGTTTCTCATTATAGTCATAGGACTTTTTAGAAATTGTTAGTGTTAACATTACTTTTGATTAACTTACTGAGACCACCATCTCTTTAATATGAATATAGTTTTAAAGCCAAGTAATCAAGTAGGTTAACTTTTGAAACCCCTTAGAGGGAAATAATAACTTTAGTGATATTTGGCTTCCTTTCTTCTCCTTCTCTTGTTCTTCGCTATTCGAACCTTTTTTGTTTCCTTCGTGTCCTATATTTGTTTCAATAATGATATTATTTACTTTTAGGCATCTTTCCATCTGCATTCTTAGCTTTCTTTCATACTTTTCATTTCTATGTTAATCCTGTCCCACCATTCCTTTTAGTACTTTCTAAAATGGGTCCTTCATCTTACTGGTCATACTACAAACTTTTTCACTGCCCTTTATTGAGTACCACTGTCCAGTAGAAATATAATGTGAGCCACATTGGTAATTTTAAATTTGCTAGTCAGCAACTTTTTTTTACAAGATAGAAAGCAGGTGAAATTAATTTTAATAATATACCTATATTAGTTGCTAGGACTACTATAACAAAGTACCACAGAATGGGTGGCTTAAACAATAGAAATCTGTTTTCTCTCTGTCTGGAGGCTTGACGTCTTAAGATCAAAGTGTCAGCAGCGGTGGTTTCTCCTGAGGCTCCTCCTTGGCTTGCAGGTGGCTAACCTTCCCCTTTGCCTTCCTGTGGTCCTTCCTCTGTGTGTCTGTGGCCAGTGTCCTTATAAGCTCCAGGCATACTGCATTAGGGCCCAACCTATTGATGTCATCTTAACTTAATTCCTCTTTAAATACCATATCTCCCCATGAAATCACATGTGGACTTCAACATACGGATTTTGGGGGCACACAAATCAGTCCATAACAATATTCAAATGTTATCATTTCAGCATATATTCAATTTAAAAATTATTAGCAAAAATTTACATTCTATTTTTTACTGTCTTCACAATCTATATATAGTGTATGATATATTTATAGCATATCTCAATTCAGATGCTGAAGCTTCATCAGAATTTTTTTCTGTGTTTGGTAATTCATATAATTTAAAATTGAAAAGGTAGATCACATACACAAGTTGTTTATTTTAACACTAAAATTTTTCAGTAACAAGGATCAATTTTTAGATTTAAATTAATTAAAATTAAGTAAAAATTTAAAATCAGTTCCTCAGTCACACTGCGAACAATTCAAGTGTTCAAAAGCCACCTATAACTTCGTAGTGGCTATTGGATTGGACAGGACAGCTCTAGAATTTCTCTTTCTGTATCTTAATTCTTTAGAGTTAGAAATTTAGTGCTTTCTACAGAGTTCTTCCCACCCTCCATTTAGCAGTCAAACATATATTAAGTTTTCACCCTGTACAAGATGTTAGGTATGTGACTATAGATATTTGGTTCTCTGTGAATGAAAGACATTGCTGTGTGCTTTCCCAGTTGTGAAACTCTCCTTCCTTACAGCATATTTTAATACTGTGGTTCCACCAATGCCACTTAACTCCTTTTTCTTCGATGTAGAGTGGAAGTTAGCCAGATATCCCTTGACCACAGTTTTAATAATATTTCAAACATACTTCTCATTCTAAACTTGAAATAATCATCATTCTAACTGGGACTGTCAATACTTAGCCATCTCACTAGTTAATTTATTATCTCTGAAATCCACTCTATATTCCTGAAGTAGTTTGGCAGTGATTGTGCCTCTGGAATCACCACAAAGTTCTTCTAAAGGTCCTGGGTTTTTTTCACTCCCTATTTGAAGTGCATGGCAACTGCTTATGTCTGGGTCATTGAATTAATTCACGTAATGTTGTTGGGTTTCGTCCCAATTAAATTGATGGTTAAGATCTCTATCATACAATTTTATTCTAAGTAGCTGCATATCCCTTGTGACTTGGAAGCATACAGTTATCTTTTTTTGTTTTTAAAGGAAGCCTTTCATTGTGCCCTTCAACTCTCTTTTCTTTCTGTCTGTCTCTGGACCTGAAGTCCTTTGGATAGTAACAATAGACAAACCAAGAATGGCTTCCTCTTTTTTTCTTTACTTTTTTCTTAATTTTTTATATTCCTTCTTTCACATCTTGCCAGCCTATTCTGCTGCCTCCCACTATTTATTTCCTTGGGATTTTGCATACTGCTCCCACTGGCAGATTCTCACAGCCAGATCTAGAGCAGGGAAGTTCAGGTTCTTGCTTGTTTCATCTATCCTGGATTGGCTCACTTCAGTGCTTCTAGTTCCTTTTCTTTCTTTTCTTTCATTTCTTTCCCAATGGCCATGCATATGGCTGGACTCATTTTGTCCAGTTTCTGCTCTCTTTGGCCTGCCTTCCAGAATTGCTGCTGTATATCCACATCTCCTTATTCTTTTACACTCTGCAGCTCTATTTGCATGGTGTTGGCAGAGGCATAGTGTGTAATGAGAAACTCTGAAAGAGAGTTTATTTTGCCCAAGGTCACACACCTTAGCTAGCTGCAGCAGGTTCAAGCTGAACCCTCATTTCTTGACTATTACTTTCCCTTCCAACAGCACTTCATTCCAAAATCATAACAGCTTAATTTGAGATAGAACTAAAAGGTTCCAATTAATTGTATTATATCCTGTGAATCTTTTTCTTCCTTTTCATTCTTGACTAGCTACACTGACCTGTGTAAAAATAAGCAGTCATGATCCCTTTTGCCTTCAGGTGTGAAAACAAGTTGATGAGTGTATATTGTATATAAATAAAAGCGTGTGTCCGTAAGTGTATGTTCATGTACGTCCACATGCAGATTGATACACACTGCATTGCATGTGTGTCCTGCATTGGTATGTTTTCATGTAGGAAAAATAATTTTCTTTTCCAGGCTCATATTCTTCTTGACTGTGGTGAAGACAATGTCTGTAAACCCAAACTGGAAGTTTCTGTAGATAGGTAAGTTTTGCTCCAAACAATAAACAGTATAATAAATATAAATGGACCAGAATATTTTTCTATTCAAAGTAGTATATATTTTAATAGAATTAGTTGTATTGGAGGATAATCCACAATTTTCTACAATAAAATCATCAACATTGAGCTCTAAAAAATTGTGCAGTCTTTTCACTACTGGCCCATTAACTGACCAGTTTCCGCTTCGCATTAAATAGTGTCACAAAGTAATGTTACATCCTCCTAAAGATACTCTTCATTGTAAATATTCTCCTAACTAAAGGAATATGATTGACTATTTTGTAATATATAAATTATAAAGAATATGTGGAAATCAAGACATGATTAACTTGGCTTTTAGAAAAAAATTGGGATGCAAAGAGAGAGAAAATTCAGTGGTAGATAATGAATGATATGCCAGTGGCATCAGTGTGTTTTTTTTTCTGAGAGAAGCATTGGATTTGTACCCAGTATGCTCTTTCCAGTTTTCTATTGAGCTGTGAGGTGGTCTTAAAGTATCTTGAGACACCGCTGAACATGTTTTAGTGCTAACTATTTCGTTTGTTCCCTGGAACAGTCATGCTCTCCCCAATGCAGTCTTTCTTCACTGTCTAGATTTGTATTAACTTGCAGTGATCAAAAGAAGATATATGTTGGGGACGACAACCCTCTGACATTGATTGTTAAGGCTCAGAATCAAGGAGAAGGTGCCTACGAAGCGGAGCTCATCGTTTCCATCCCACCGCAGGCTGATTTCATTGGGGTTGTCCGCAACAGTGAAGTAAGCAAGCTGCCTCTTAAAAATCAAAATGCACTCATAGGTCTCCTTAACATATGAGTTACTCCCCTATTTAGTGTACTATAAGCTTAGCCATTCTACCTAAGGCTAAATTATTAGAAATAGAATGCTTATCTTATATGATTCCTTTCAAGCCTAATACTTTGCATGATGCATCAATAGGATATTTTTAGAATTGCTAGCTAAATGCCTGAAATGAGGTCAGATAGATAAAGTGTCTAAACCTGTCCATCAGATATTTTGTCAGAGGTAATATGATTATGTATCTAAGTCTTCCAGGGATCTTTTGGAAACATTTTTACATTTATACGTGGCAATTGAGCACAGTTCTGGCCTTTCCCATACCCCTGATTTGCTTAAATAGATGTATATGCTTTGTAAACAAGAAACAAACATCCATCTGCATAACATTGTCTAGGAATTTTATAATTTTAGGCTTCTACTTTTTTTTTTGGTCATTAATATATTTTCCCCTCAATCCTATTTATTTGTCTTTCATAGGCCTTAGCAAGACTTTCCTGTGCATTTAAGACAGAAAATCAAACCCGCCAGGTAGTATGTGACCTTGGAAACCCAATGAAGGCTGGAACTCAAGTAAGACATTTTAATTAAATAGATTTTTTTTCTTTTAAAGAAAATACCAATTTTTTCTGTGGCTTTGTCCATAGTAATTTTTTTCATAAACACTTGAAATAGTGTCTTTACATTGGTTTTGATTTACAGTGTAACGAGTAGTAGAGTTTTGCTTAGTTTTGACTAAGATATTGAAATAATGGATTGTACTATTACACTGTATGCAGTAGGTGGTCTTTATACAGCCTTCAGTTTGGTAAATGGATGAGAACATGGGTTCGGTGAAGGACTGAAATTGACTTTGTCATTTATTTATTTATTATTTTATTATTTATTTATTATTTAAATTTTATTATTCTATTTTATTTTATTTTACTTTGTTACTTTATTTTATTTATTTTATTTTTGAACAACATGGTTACTAGACCCCCTATTATCAAGTACCCCCCACACATACCCCATTACAGTCACTGTCCATCAGCATAGTTAGATGCTATAGAATCACTACTTGTCTTCTTTAAGTTGTACAGCCCGCCCTGTGCCCCCCCCCCCAACATTATGTTTGCTAATCATAATGCCCCTTTTTCCCACTTGTCCCTCCCTTCTCACCCATCCTCCCCAGTCCCTTTCCCTTTGGTAACTGTTAGTACATTCTTGGGTTCTGTGAGTCTGCTGCTGTTTTGGTCTTTCAGTTTTTTCTTTGTTCTTATGCTCCACAGATGAGTGAAATCATTTGAAAATTGTCTTTCTCTGCCTGGCTTATTTCACTGAGCATAATACCCTCTAGCTCCATCCATGTTGTTGCAAATGGTAGGATTTGTTTTCTTCTTATGGCCGAATAATATTCCATTGTGTATGGACCACATCTTTATCCATTCATCTACTGATGGACACTTAGGTTGCTTCCATTTCTTGGCTATTGTAAATAGTGCTGCGATAAATATACGGTGCCTAGGTCTTCTTGAAACTGGGCTCCAGCATTCTTAGGGTAAATTCCTAGGAGTGGAATTCCTGGGTCAAATGGTATTTCTGTTTTGAGTTTTTTGAGGAACCTCCATACTGCTTTCCACAATGGTTGTACTAATTTACATTACCACCAGCAGTGTAGCCTTTCTCCACATCCTCGTCAACATTTGTTGCTGTATGTCTTTTGGATGTTGGCCATCCTAACTGGTGTCAGGTATATCTCATTGTGGTTTTAACTTGCATTTCTCTGATGATTAGCGATGTGGAGCATCTTATCATGTGCCTGTTGGCCATCTGAATTTCTTCTTTGGAGAAGTGTCTGTTCAGCTCCTCTGCTCATTTTTAATTGGCTTATTTGCTTTTTGTTTGTTGAGGTGCGTGAGCTCTTTACATATTTTGGATGTCAACCCCGTATCGGATATGTCATTTATGAATATATTCTCCCATATTGTAGGATGCCTTTTTGTTCTACTGATGGTGTCCTTTGCTGTGCAGAGCTTTTTAGTTTGATATAGTCCCTTTTGTTCATTTTTGCTTTTGTTCTCCTTGCCCAGGGAGATACGTTCATGAAGAGGTTGCTCATGTTTATGTCCAAGAGATTTTTGCCTATGTTTTTTCTAAGAGTTTTATGGTTTCATGACTTACATTCAGGTCTTTGATCCATTTTGAATTTACTTTTGTGTATGGGGTTAGACAGTAATCCAGTTTCATTCTCTTACATGTAGCTGTCCAGTTTTGCCAACACCAGTTGTTGAAGAGGCTGTCATTTCCCCATTGTACATCCATGGCTCCTTTATCGTATATTAATTGACCATATATGCTTGGGTTTATATCTGGGCTCTCTATTCTGTTCCACTGGTCTATGGGTCTGTTCTTCTGCCAGTACCAAATTTTCTTGATTACTATGGCTTTGTAGTATAGTTTGAAGTCAGGGAGCATAATTCCCGCTGCTTTATTCTTCGTTCTCAGGATTGCTTTGGCTATTCTCGGTCTTTTGTGGTTCCATATGAATTTTAGAACTATTTGTTCTAGTTCATTGAAGAATGCTATAGGTATTTTGATAGGGATTGCATTGAATCTGTAGATTGCTTTAGTCAGGATGGCCATTTTGACAACATTAATTCTTCCTAGCCAAGAGCATGGGATGAATTTCCATTTATTAGTGTCCTCTTTAATTTCTCTTCAGAGTGTCTTGTAGTTTTCAGTGTATAGGTCTTTCACTTCCTTGGTTAGGTTTATCCCTAGGTATTTTATTCTTTTGGATGCGATTGTGAATGGAATTGTTTTCCTGAATTCTCTTTCTGCTAGTTCACCGTTAGTGTATAAGAATGCAACCGATTTCTGTGTATTAATTTTGTATCCTGCAACTTTGCTGAATTCAGATGTCAGATCTAGTAGTTTTGGAGTGGATTCTTTAGGGTTTTTTTATGTACAATATCATGTCATCTGCAAACAGGGACAGTTTAAGTTCTTCCTTGCCAATCTGGATGCCTTTTATTTCTCTGTGTTGTCTGATTGCCGTGGCTAGGACCTCCAGAGCTATGTTGAATAAAAGTGGGATGAGTGGGCATCCTTATCTTGTTCCCAATCTTAAAGGAAAAGCTTTCAGCTTCTCGCTGTTAAGTATAATGTTGGCTGTGGGTTTGTCATATATGGCCTTTATTATGTTGAGGTACTTGGCCTCTATACCCATTTTGTTGAGAGTTTTTATCAAGAATGAATGTTGAATTTTGTCAAATGCTTTTTCAGCATCTATAGAGATGATCATGTGGTTTTTGTCCTTCTTTTTGTTGATGTAGTGAATGATGTTGATGGATTTTCGAATGTTGTACCATCCTTGCATCCCTGGGATGAATCCCACTTGATCATGATGGATGATCTTTTTGATGTATTTTTGAATTTGGTTTGCTAATATTTTGTTGAGTATTTTTGCATCTATGTTCATCAGGGATATTGGTCTGTAATATTCTTTTTTTGTGGTGTCTTTGCCTGGGTTTGGTATTAGAGTGATGTTGGCCTCATAGAATGAGTTTGGGAGTATTCCCTCCTGTTCTACTTTTTGGAAAACTTAAATGAGGATGGGTATTAGGCCTTCACTAAATGTTTGATAAAATTCAGCAGTGAAACCATCTGGTACAGGAGTTTTGTTCTTAGGTAGTTTTTTGATTACCAATTCAATTTCTTTGCTGGTAATTGTTCTATTCAGATTTTCTGTTTCTTTCTGGGTCAGCCTTGGAAGCTTGTATTTTTCTAGAAAGTTGTCCATTTCTTCTAGGTTATCCAGTTTGTTAGCATATAATTTTTCATAGTATTATCTCATAATTCTTTGTATTTCTGTGGTGTCGGTAGTGATTTTTCCTTTCTTGTTTCTGATTTTTTTTATGTGTGTGGACTCTCTTTTTTTCTTGATAAGTCTGGCTAGGGGTTATCTGTTTTGTTTATTTTCTTGAAGAACCAGCTCCTGCTTTTCATTGATTCTTTCTATTGTTTTATTCTTCTCAATTTTATATTTCTGCTTTAATCTTATTATGTCCATCCTGACTTTGATATTTTAAACTATGCTTTAATGAATACTCAAAGCTACTCTGACAAATACCAGTATTCGTAGGGGAGATAGAATTATCTCATTAACTTGAAATTGGAGGTCATCCCAGATCAGATCAAAGAGCTCCTTAGTTGGATCCGACTCCTCTTCAGGTGGTAGAGGAGGGAACCCAGGACCCTGAGAAGCCCACTCCCCAAATCCTCTAAAATGTAAATAAGATATACCTTGTGGAATTCCTAGTTTTAAGGGGAAATGGCTATATATTTCATGTTACAATTTCAATAGAATATAACTTAATTGCACATAAATATTGGTAACTTGAACATCTGTGATAATATGGGGGTAACTAATTCATATTTACCCTCAACATCTCTCCTATTAGATTGTTAAAAGGTACAAACTTTAAAGTAGTAGGAAATAAGTCCTAGAGATCTAATGCACAGCATAGTGAGTATAGACACCAATGTTGTAATCATCTAATTGCTAAGTGACTAGGTCTTTATTCCAACCACAGAAAAGAAGTGGTAATTATGTGACATAGAAGTGCTGCCACTACAATGGGAATCATATTACAGTTTATAAATACATCAAATCAACATTTTGTGCACCTTAATATATAGTGTGATATGTCACATACTACAATTTTTAAAATTCCATATTTAAGTATATTTTCCATTAAATGTAATTATTTTTAAATGCATGATCTCTTAGCGAATGTGCTTGAACAAAGTAACCTGCATTGAATTTTCCCATATGTGTTTAACATAATGTTTTATTAACAAATGAACATGCTTTTTGTTTTCTCGTCTTCTCTATCTTTCTCATGCCTAGGACATTCAGTATAGATGATTTCAGATTGTTTCAAGTGGCCAGCTCCAAGCTTTATAAAGTGCGAGGCAGTTTGATGAGGTTCCTAACAAGTAGCATTTTTGTGTGTCATCTATATGATCCCCGAGAAGCCTGCTTTCTCTTACCATGTAGCTCATCTGTTTTCTTTAAAATAATTATTTTCTTTAAAATAGTATGTTTTCCACCTGCAGGAGTTAGGATGATTGTTGTTGGCAGAGTTGTGAAAGCTGTGGAAAAATTTGGGTTCTTGCCCTACTTATGCCTTTTTTAGCCAAGTTCTTGTAAACTACCCATTTCTTCCTTCCTGCTCCACATGTCTGGTTGTTAGCTGTCATCCCACATAACTGTGCATAATTGCTGTACTTTCATTGGAGCAACAAATATTTACTTTTGCATCTTTTATAAAGTTAATATTATAAGTAGGTAATTAGTATTACAAGGAGTTGTAATTATGATTAATAATTGTTGTGAAGTAGCTTCCGTTATGGATTGGCCCAAGTATCTTAAAAGAGATACAGTAGAAAATCAGATTTAATTATCTTTGTTAGAGTACTTTCAGTTTTATTGTAAGCTCAGAAAAACTTTATTTTAGAATTTTCTTTTATATTTGGACACTGGATTTGAAATTTCACTAATTAGACATTGTTTTAACTAACACTGACATATTTTCCTCCTCCTTCAGCTGTTAGCGGGTCTTCGCTTCAGTGTGCACCAGCAGTCAGAGATGGATACTAAAGTGAAATTTGATTTACAAATCCAAAGGTATGGAAAACAACTTTTTTTCAGTTCATAATAACTCTTGAGGAAATACTTGTTACAAATATATATTATGTAATATATTTTACATAATATGGAATAGAATAGACTAAAATTGTGCCATTTTAAAATCATTATTTGTAACATACAACAATTTTATTGTCAGTATTGAGTTTGTAAAACAAAACCAAAACTTAAGTAAAACAGTCATTGTCTTGAAATTAAATGCTAATAAAAATAATTATTTTCATTTATAAGGTTTTCATTTCTTTGTTGCTTTTAATTTGTTCAGGTTTATTTTCACTGCATTTGCCTCTGTATGATTTGGAAGGTGATTATGCTCAATTCCGTTCTAAATGTTTTTTTCTTTTTTAGCTCCAATCTTTTTGACAAAGTAAGCCCAGTTGTATCTTACCAAGTTGACCTTGCTGTTTTAGCTGGTGTTGAGATAAGAGGGTGAGTATGATTAAACTACTTTAAAAAGTAACTACTAGTACCTCTTGCTTCTTTTGGATAGTAGGCACTCAAAGTATAGCGGTTTTACTAGAGCTGTGGCTTATGTAGAAACATAGGTCCTAAGTGAGTTCCAAAGCCCCTAATATTTATTTGGTAATCTGGAAGTAGACGTGGCAACAGCAGGCAGAAAATAAGTTTATTGAGCTTTTATGCATATGGGCTTATGAGTTCACCTGCTAACACTAGATTCAGTAAAGAGTATTTTGCGCGTATGTGTGTGTGTATGTACCTCTACACATACATATATAGTTTTTTTCCTTTTAATACGTGTTTTTGATTCTGATTTTATTCATTTAGATAACAGGGAACTTTGAAAGTGAACTGACAATATCATTTTGATCTTCACGGTCGGTTTTCTTTGCTCATTGTTTAGAGTCTCAAGTCCTGATCATATCTTTCTTCCGATTCCAAATTGGGAGCACAAGGAGAGCCCTGAGACTGAAGAAGATGTTGGGCCAGTTGTTCAGCACATCTATGAGGTTTGCTGTTGTTGGATTTAACTTAAAACCTGGTAGGGAGCAGAGAGACGAACAGAGGTCAAAAACAAGTCTAATTTATATGTAACCTCTGCATAGTTTTAATTATGTACCAGAGAGTTCTTTAAACTTTTCCCTATTCATAAATTGCCTTTTTTTAGAGAAGAAGCCCCAAGTGGCTAAAGAAAGCAGTTTTTACAAATTGTTGTTTAAAGCTGATTATTTCTACTTGAGTAAAAATCATAGGTCATTGAGAATTTTCACTAGGACATTTTGCAGTTCTGAGTAAAAGCTGAAAATGCCTCTAGTAGATCATTAAAGACTTTGTTTCTGTAGGAAGAAAATTTTCTATGCCATCTTCATCCAGAACTTTTTCATATTGTTCTCTTGTTTATATTTTCATCCTAATGCATACTGTCTATACTAGAGACAGATGTTTGATCTGTTTTTTGTAATAACAATCATGTTGTGACTTTGGGGTAACTATGGAAACTGCTATTATTCAAATTCTGTACTAATGATTCCTAAAGTTGCTGAAGGGGAAGCAGTATAGAATAGATTTTCACCCAAAGTATGCACATTTTCTTTTCCTCATTAGCTAAGAAACAACGGTCCAAGTTCATTCAGCAAGGCAATGCTGAATCTTCAGTGGCCTTACAAATACAACAATAACACTCTGTTGTACATTCTTCAATATGATATTGATGGGCCGATGAACTGCACTTCAGATATGGAGATCAACCCTTTGAGCATTAAGGTAAGGTGCTTAATAGCAGCTCTTCATATATTCTATTGCTTTTTTTCTAAATCTATAAAAAATACATGAAATAAAACAACTATTTTAATACACGAACCCACTCTGCTGAAATATTTATAACCAGTGCACTAAAGACTAAGTCGTTTATTTGCATAATGTGTAAGGATGGATTCTGTGAAGTTCTAGTGAACCATATGTTCATGTAGTGGTCAGTGAGCCTCAGGGGATTTTTTTTTTAATTAAGGTATCATTAATATACAATCTTGGGAAGATTTCACATGACCAACATTGTGGTTTCAACACTCATCCATATTATC
Source organism: Smutsia gigantea (assembly GCA_032199065.1). Lineage (NCBI taxonomy): Eukaryota > Metazoa > Chordata > Mammalia > Pholidota > Manidae > Smutsia > Smutsia gigantea. The sequence continues at coordinate 57,280 of JAVSCE010022723.1, read as the reverse complement.
AAGTTCCCTCCCCACCCCCCGCACACTCCATTGCAGTCACTGTCCATCAGCGTAGTAAGATGCTGTAGAGTCACTGCTTGTCTTCTTCAGGAGATATTCTTAAGTGACCCAATTTGACTTTGGTTCCATCCTGTTGTGGTTTATGCACATGTAATACTGTATCAAGGGTGGGGCTATTTTGTTGAAATTTTTGTCTTTGAGGCAAAATACATTTTGACTTACGTGACCTAGAAAAATGTCATTTTATGGAATTGTATATACTTGGACATGCTCATCTTCATCCTAAGACATATATTTGGATACAAAGCTATTGTACAATTTGTATTAATGAAAATTAGGAAAACAAAAAATATATACTATGATTAACACTTACCACAGATGTGCACTATGAAATTTCAGGCTGTTCCTGTGTGTTTTGTCAGTTTCCCGTGTGGTTATGCAAAGAAAGAAAATCATGGCTAGGCAGAGATCATATTTTTCTGCATATTAAGGACTCTAATCTCTATTTTTTGTGCTTAACTTTTCACCATGTATTATTTTTTCTGTGAATTTTCCATTGTGCCAAATTTTCAGTCACTATGTTTTAATCACATATAACAGTTTATGCCAAAATGTCAATGCAAAATGTTTTCTACCATTGTTTACCACAGTTTATCCATGTAATCCTAGATCTCGAATTTGCAAACAGCTGAGAAGAATGACACAATTGCTGGACAAGGTGACCGGAACCATCTCATCACCAAGCGGGATCTCACCCTCAGTGAAGGAGATATTCACACTTTGGTAAGTGCCATTTCAACAAGCACTTTAAACATTTAAAAATATGTGACTTTAGAACTGATGACAAAGAACATTTCAAAAATAACAACAGCTGTGCTTGAGAGAACTACATATATTTTTATACCATTCACTCCTCTTTCCTTGTTCTTAGGTCATTTGAAGAAAATTTGGTGTTAATCTATCTTTGTAGATTGCTAATAAAAATATTTAATGCTCCAACTTACTTTACTGACTGCTCCTTTAATTGACCTCTTTCTTGGCCTCAACCTAATCTTTGAGGCTTTAGTGCAATACTGCAGGAAAAACCCAGAAAGCCTCAACAAAAATGTATCATAAGAATAATTAGCATTACAATTAACCTTCACTGAGTCAGCCTATGTAATGACCATAGTGTTATAAAGGGGCTTATTTGAGTGTTTGAAATTTAATAGACGTGCACATCATCAACTAGCAGAGACCCTGGTGTAGTGATTATGTTCATTAGTCACCAGTTACTTTCACCTTTCACCAAAAGTGTGAATTTCCCCCAACTTCATGGCTCTTCTTAGTTTCGTCTGCTGCACCTGCTCAGTGACTTTTGGCACAGTTGACCACCTCTCTGTGACTCACTCACCGTTCACTTCTAGGACATGACTCTTTTGGTTCTAATGCAACCACAAATGGCTACTTCTTCGTAATCTCCATTTACAGACCTTTAACTCTTACGGAGTATTCCAGGGCTCAGATCTCAGACTTCTTGTCTGCTCCACTTGCATTCATTCACAAGATTTATGCTGTCCAATATTGTAGACACTGGCTGCCTTTTAAATATTCAGTTGTGCCATGTGGCTAGTAGCTGCTGCTTTGGGAAGTATAAGTATTGATGATTTCAATCATTGTCGAAAGTTCTGTCAGACAGTGCTATGCTAGATTATCTTACTCTCTTGGCTGTAAATGTCATCTCTGGATGACTTTGATTTATATTTCCAACCTGATCCAGACTCTATTATGCAACTGCCTGCTAGAACTCCTCTTAAATATTTAATAGGAGTCTTAAACATAATTCTAAGAACATTCCCCTGAGTTTTTCCAACTCAGCTCTTTCTACAGTATTCCAGTTTTAGTAAATGTCAACTCTCTTCTCTGTCCAAAACCCAGGCATGATGCTTGACTCCTGTCTCTCAAACCTTACGTCCTATATGTCAGCAAATTCTACTTTCAAGACCCCCAGAATCCAGCCCCTTCTCACCAGCTGTACCACTGCCACCACCTACCCCAGCCCACCTTCTTCTCTCACTTGGACTATTGCCAAACCTCGAGCTGGGCTCCATAGTTTCACTCTTTTCCCCACTACAGTTTATATGCCTCACAGAAGCTATCATGGTCCTTTTAAATATAGATCGGGTCAGTCAGTCTGGTGCCCTCCCATCTAACTCGGAGAGAAAGCCAGAGTCTGCCTAATATTAGTAAAGCCTAACAAGATCTAGGCCCTGCTGCCTGCATTTCCTTTCCTTACCCTGCTCCTCCCATTTTGGCCACCTTTCTTGTCACTGAACTGCCTTTCTCAAGCATGTTTCTACTTTCAGGCTTTGAAAATTGCTTTTCTGTCTACCTGGAATCTGTTTGTCCAGATATTCCCATAGGTTACTTTCCCATCCTCTTCTAATGTCTTTAAATGTCAAATTACAATAGGGCTACCCTGACCAACCTATGGGGAATAGAAATTACTTTTAACGCCTACCCTACTTTTGATTCTGAACTCTCTATGGTCCTACATTTTTTTAAGAAAATGAGATTAAACTTACAAACCATAAAATTCAACTATTCTTACCATTTTATACTATACAATTTAGTGATTTTTAGTATATATTCACACAATTGTGCAATCACCAACATTATCTAATTCCAAAATATTTTCATCACTTCAAGAAGAAACGCTATACCAGTTAAGCAGTTGTTACCATCTCTCCTACCATCAGCTCCTGGCAACCACTAATCTGCTTTGTGTCTCTAAGGATTTGTGTGTTCTGGACATTTCATATAAATGAACTCATACAATATGTGGCCTTTTGCATTTGGCTTCTTTGACTTAACATAATGTTTTAAGGTTCACCTTGTTACAACAAATTGGTACTTAGGCAACATTAGTACAGAGTAGTACTTCGGTCATTTTTTATAGCTGAATAATATTCCATTCCATGGATATACCACATTTGGTTTATTCATTCATCAGTAGATGAACATTTGCGTTGTTCCTGCTTTTTGTCTATTCTGAATAGTGTCACTGAACATTCATGGACAAGGTTTCATGTGAACATATGTTTTCAGTTCTCTTGGAAATAAATCTGGGAGTGCACTTGCTGGGTCATAAGGGAACTCTCTTTAACTTATGAGGAACTGTCAAACTGTTTTCCAAAGTGGTTGCACCATTTCACATTCCCAACCAGCAGTATATGAGGTTCCAGGTTCTCCACATCCTTGTCGTCTTTTACTATTGCCTTTAAAAAAATTTTTTTCTTACACTCACCCTTGTCAGTGTGAATTGCTACCTCACTGTAGTTTTATTTCTATTTTCCTATTCACTAATGATGTTGAGCATCTCCATTTCTATACATATTCTTTTTTATTTTATTTTGCTGTTATTAATATACAATTGCATGAGCAACATTATGGTTACTAGACTCCCCCTATTATCAAGTCCCCGCCACACACCCCATTGCAGTCACTGTCCATCAGCATAGTAGGATGTTATAGAATCACTACTTGTCTTCTCTGTGTTATACTGCCTTCCCTATATGCTTCCCGCCCCTGCTACATTATGTGTGCTAACTGTAATACCCCTTTTTCCCCCTTGTCCCTCCCTTCCCACACATCTTCCACAGTCCCTTTCCCTTTGAAAACTGTTAGTCCGTTCTTGGGTTCTGTGAGTCTGCTGCTGTTTGTCCCTTCAGTTTTTTCTTTGTTCTTATACTCCACATATGAGTGAAATCATTTGATACTGGTCTTTTTCCGCCTGGCTTATTTCACTGAGCATAACACCCTCTAGCTCCATCCATGTTGTTGCAAATGGTAGGATTTGTTTTCTTCTTATGGCTGAATAATATTCCATTGTGTATACATACCACATCTTCTTTATCCATTCATCTACTGATGGACACTTAGGTTGCTTCCATTTCTTGGCTATTATAAATAGTGCTGCGATAAACCTGGGGTGCATATGTCTTTTTCAACCTGGGCTGCTGCATTCTTAGGGTAAATTCCTAGGAGTGGAATTCCTGGGTCAAATGGTATTTCTATCTTGAGTTTTTTGAGGAACCTCCATACTGCTTTCCACAATGGTTGTACTAATTTACATTACCACCAGCAGTGTAGGAGGATTCCCCTTTCTCCACATCCTTGCCAACATTTGTTGTTGTTTGTCTTTCGGATGGCGGCCATCCTTACTGGTGTGAGGTGATATCTTATTGTGGTTTTAATTTTCATTTCTCTGATGATTAGCGATGTGGAGCATCTTTTCATGTGCCTGTTGGCCATCTGAATTTCTTCTTTGGAGAAGTGTCTGTTCAGCTTCTCTGCTCATTTTTTAATTGGCTTATTTGCTTTTTGTTTGTTGAGGTGTGTGAGCTCTTTATATAATTTGGATGTTGATCCCATATCGGATATGTCATTGATGAATATATTCTCCCATACTGTAGGATGTCTTTTTGTTCTACTGATGGTATCCTTTGCTGTACAGAAGCTTTTTAGTTTGATATAGTCCCATTTGTTCATTTTTGCTTTTGTGCCCCTTGCCCGGGGAGATACGTTCATGAAGAGGTTGCGCGTGTTTATGTCCAAGAGATTTTGCCTGTATTTTTTTCTAAGAGTTTTATGGCTTCATGACTTACATTCAGGTCTATGATCCATTTTGAGTTTACTTTTGTTTATGGGGTTAAACAGTAATCCAGTTTCATTCTCTTACATGTAGCTGTCCAGTTTTGCCAACACCAGCTGTTGAAGAGGCTGTCATTTCCCCATTGTATATCCATAGCTCCTTTATCATATATATTAATTGACCATATATGCTTGAGTTTATATCTGGGCTCTCTATTCTGTTCCACTGGCCTATTGGTCTGTTCTTGTGCCAGTACCAAATTGTCTTGATTACTGTGGCTTTGTAGTAGAGTTTGAAGTCAGGGAGCATAATTCCCCCTGCTTTATTCTTCCTCCTCAGGAGTGCTATGGCTATTCCAGGTCTTTTGTGCTTCCATGTGAATTTTAGAACTATTTGCTCTAGTTCACTGGAGAATGCTATAGGTGTTCTGATAGGGATTGCATTGAATCTGTAGATTGCTTTAGGAAGGATGGCCATTTTGACAACATTAATTCTTCCTAGCCAAGAGCATGGGATGAATTTCCATTTATTAGTGTCCTCTTTAATTTCTCTTCAGAGTGTCTTGTAGTTTTCAGTGTATAGGTCTTTCACTTCCTTGGTTAGGTTTTTTCCTAGGTAGTTTATTCTTTTGGATGCGATTGTGAATGGAATTGTTTTCCTGAATTCTCTTTCTGCTAGTTCATCATTAGTGTATAGGAATGCAACAGATTTCTGTGTATTAATTTTGTATCCTGCAACTTTGCTGAATTCAGACAGTAGATCTGATAGTTTCGGAGTGGATTCTTTAGGGTTTTTTATGTACAATATCATGTCATCTGCAAACAGGGACAGTTTCTCTTCTTGCTTTCCAGTCTGAATGCCTTTTATTTCTCTGTGTTGTCTGCCGTGGCTAGGACCTCCAGAACTATGTTGAATAAAAGTGGGGTGAGTGGGCATCCTTCTCTTGTTCCCAATCTTAAAGGAAAAGCTTTCAGCTTCTCGCTATTAAGTACAATGTTGGCTGTGGGTTTGTCATATATGGCCTTTGTTACCCATTTTGTTGAGAGTTTTTATCATGAATGAATGTTGAATTTTGTCAAATGCTTTTTCAGCATCTATAGAGATGATCATGTGGTTTTTGTTCTTCTTTTTGTTGATGTAGTGAATGATGTTGATGGATTTTCGAATGTTGTACCATCCTTGCATCCCTGGGATGAATCCCACTTGATCATGATGGATGATCTTTTTGATGTATTTTTAAATTCAGTTTGCTAATATTTTGTTGAGTATTTTTGCATCTATGTTCATCAGGGATATTGGTCTGTAATTTTCTTTTTTTGTGGTCCTTTTGCCTGGTTTTGGTATTAGAGTGATGTTGGCCTTGTAGAATGAGTTTGGGAGTATTCCCTCCTCTTCTACTTTTTGGAAAACTTTAAGGAGGATGGGTATTAGGTCTCCACTAAATTTTTGTTAAAATTCAGCAGTGAAACCGTCTGGTCCAGGTGTTTTGTTCTTAGGTAGGTTTTTGATTACCAATTCAATTTACTTTCTCATAATTGGTCTATTCAGATTTTCTGTTTCTTCCTGGGTCAGCCTTGGAAGCTTGTATTTTTCTAGAAAGTTGTCCATTTCTTCTAAGTTACCCAGTTTGTTACCATATCATTTTTCATAGTTTTCTCTCATAGTTCTTTGTATTTCTGTGGTGTTTGTAGTGATTTTCCTTTCTCATTTCTGAATCTGTTTATGTGTGTAGATTCTCCTTTTTCTTGAAAAGTCTGGCTAGGGGTTTATCTGTTTTGTTTATTTTCTCAAAGGACCAGTTCCTGCTTTCATTGATTCTTTCTATTGTTTTATTCTTAATTTTATTTATTTCTGCTTTAATCTTTATTATGTCCCTGCTTCTACTGACTTTGGGCATCATTTATTCTTCCTTTTCAAGTTTCATTAATTGTGAGTTCAAACTGTTCTTCAGGGATTGTTCTTTCCTGAGGTAGGCCTGTATTGCAGTATATTTCCCTCTTAGCACAGCTTTCACTGCGACCCACAGATTTTGTGGTGTTGAGTTATTGTTGTCATTTGTCTCCATATATTGCTTGATCTCTTTTTATTGGGTCATTGATCCATTGATTTTTTAGGAGCATATTATTAAGCCTCCATGAGTTTGTGGGATTTTCATTTTCTTTGAGTACTTTATTTCTAGTTTCATACCTTTATGATCTTAGAAGCTGCTTGGTACAATTTCAATCTTTTTGAATTTACTGAGGTTCTTTTTGTGGCCTAATATATGATCCATTCTTGAAAATGTTCCATGTGCACTTGAGAAGAGTGTGTATCCTGTTGCTTTTAGATCGAGTGTTCTGTATATGTCTGTTAGGTCCATCTATTCTAATATATTGTTCAGTGCCTCTATCTCTTATTTTCTGTCTAGTTGATCTGTCCTTTGGAGTGAGTGGTGTGTTGAAGTCTCCTAAAATAAATGCATTGCATTCTATTTCCCCCTTTAGTTTTGTTAGTGTTTGTTTCACATATGTAGGTGATCCTGTGTTGGGTGCATAGATATTTATAATAGTTATATCCTCTTGTTGCACTGACCCTTTTATCATTATGTAATGTCCTTCTTTGTGTCTTGTGACTTTCTCTGTTGAAGTCTATTTTGTCTGATAGAAGTACTGCAACTCCTGCTTTTTTCTCACTATTAGTTGCATGAAATATCTTTTTCCATCCCTTTACTTTCAGTCTGTGTATGTCTTTGGGCTTGAAGTGAGTCTCCTGTAGGCAGCATAAAGATGGGTCTTCTTTTTTATCCATTCAGTAACTCTGTGTGTTTTGATTGATGCATTCAGACCATTTACACTTAGGGTGATTATCGATTGGTATGTACTTATTGCCATTGCAGGCTTTAGATTCGTGGTAACAAAGGTTCAAGGGAAATTCCCTTATAATCTTAACAGTCTAATTTAACTTACTTCATATAGCATTACAAACACAACCCAAACGTTCTTTTTTTTTTTTCCTCTTTCTTCCTCCTCCTCCATTCTTTGTATGTTATGAATCATATTCTGTACTCTGTCTTCCCTTGGGTGACATCTATTTAACCTTAGGAATACTTTCATCTATAGGAGTCCCTTCAGAATGAACTGTAGAGGTGGTTTGTGGGAGGTAAATTTTCTCAGCTTTTGCTTATCTGAAAATTATTTAATCCCTCCTTCAAATTTAAATGATAATGTTCCTGGGTAAAGTATTCTTGGTTCAAGGCCCTTCTGCTTCATTGCATTAAATATATTATGCCAGTACCTTCTGGCCTGTAAGGTTTCTGTTGAGAAGTCTGATGTTAGATAGCCTGATGGGTTTTCCTTTCTATGTGATCTTTTTTCTCTCTCTAGCTGCTTTTAAGTCTGTGTTTATCCTTGATCTTTGCCATTTTAATTATTATATGTCTTGATGTTGGTTTCCTTGAGTCTCTTGTGTTGGGAGACCTGTGCACCTCCATGGCCTGAGAGACTATCTCCTTCCCCAGATTGGGGAAATTTTTAGCCATTACCCCCTCAATGACACTTTCTACCCGTTTTTCTCTCTGTTCTTCTTTTGTACTCCTATAATGCGAATATTGTTCCATTTGGATTGGTTGCATAGTTCTCTCAATATTCTTTCATTTTTAGAGATCCTTTTGTCTTTCTGTGCCTCAGCTTCTTTTTATTCGTCTTCTCTTATTTCTATTCCATTTACCGTCTCTTCTACTACGTCTAATCTGCTTTTAAATCCCTCCATTGTATGTTTCATTTCAGATATGGAATTTCTTAATGATTGAATGGCCAACTTAAATTCTTTCCTGAGTTGTTGAGTATTTTTCTGTACCTCCATAAGCATTTTTATAATTTTTATTTTGAACTCTCTTTCTGGAAGATTGGTGATTTCGGTTTCATTTGGCCCTCTTTCTGGGGTTTGTGAGATTTTGGTCTGAACCATGTTCTTTTGTCGTTTCATATTTTGTGTGGTGCCCACTAGTGCACAGAAACTCCAGTCTCTGGAGCTGCTCAGGCCCTAGAGTGAGGTTGGGGGTCATAGGGGAGCGGAGCTGGTGCCTGGGGAGGAAAGATCTGTTTCCTGATTCCCGTCTGCGGTGCCTGTCTCCAGTGTCAGAGGCAGTGGGCCAAGCACACAAGGGTAAACTTCTGTGCTTTGTGTCTCTAGCTGTTGTAGGTGGGGACTCCCTCTGGCTGGCCTGATGCCAGCACAGTGACGGGGGGTTTGCGAGCAGGTGCCTGCAGGCCAGAAGGAAGGTGCAGCAGGCTGTGTGTCACAGTGGGGGCCTCGCAGCAGAGTAGGTAGCCAGGGGGATGGAGCACCTGAAGCTCCCCAAAGTTCCCAACCAGCTGGGCAGAGTGCACCCAGGCAATCTTGTCCAGCTCGCCTTTCTCCTGTGCCGCAAGCTCCGTGCAAATCTGGCCCCTTTAGTAGCCCTCTAGCTGCTAGGAAGCCTCTCAGACCCCCTGCCTTTCCTCTGACACAGAGCGGCCGGGTGGGGATCGCCTCCTCCACAAACGGCCGGAATGTCAATTTCTCAAGCACTCCGCCTGTCCAAGCTCCCCAATGTCCAGGGCACCACACTGTGGGATTCTGCTCACAAAGCAGACCTCCACGGCCAGGTGTCCAGCAGTCCCAGGCTTCCACCCCTTCCCCTGCTCTGTTTCTCTTCCTCCCGCCGGTGAGCTGGGGTGGGGGAAGGGCTTGGGTCCTATCGGATTAAGGGTTTCGTCCGTTACCCTGTCATGAGGCCTGCTCTGTTTGAGAGGTCTGTATGCAGTCTGGTTCAGCCTTCTTTCTTGTTGCTGTTTTAAGGTTAGTTGTATTAATTAACTCTATTTTTGTACTATTTGTGGTTTTGGGAGGAGCTCTCCGTCTCACCTCTCATGCCGCCATCTTGAATTCTGCATTCATATTTTTCCATATGTATTCAAGAAATGTCTTTTCAAATCCTTTTCCATTTTAAAAATGGGCTCTTTGCCTTTTGATGTTGAGTCATAAAAAATTCTTTATATATTCTGGATACCACCCTTTTCATCGCTGTTATTGTATACTTTCTCTCATTCTGTAAGTTGTAGCATCTTTTTACATGGTAGCATCCTTTGATGAAAAAACTTTAGAAATTCAAAGAAAAACAACTTTCTTTTCTCAAGTCTATATCTTTTGTTGATTATACTTTTGCTCTCATATTTGAGAAACCATTGGTTAATCCCAGGTCTTGGAAGTGTATGCCTAAGTTTTTTGTTTTTCTCAGTTTTATACTTTTAGCTCTTAACATTTATATCTCTGATCCATATTGAGTTAATTTTTATATATGGTGTGAAGCCAGGGCCCAGATTCATTCTTTTGCATATGGCTATGCAGTTGTGCTAGCATCATTTGGCCTCAAATGATCTTGGCATTCTTTTTGAAAATGAGTTGACCATGAATATCAGTTTATTTCTGAATTCTCAGTTCTATTCCATTGATCCGTATATGTATCCTTAATGACAGTACCAAATTGTTTTGATTATTGTACCTCTGCATTAAGTGTTGAACTTGGGATGTGTGAACCCTCAAACATTTTTTTATTTTTCAGCATTGTTTTGGCTATGTGGGATCCATTTTAATTCTCCATGAGTTTGGGTATTAGGTTGTCCATTTCTACAACTGTAGCAAGTTGGAATTTTTATAGCAGTTTTATTGGATCTTTCAATTTGGGAGTATTACCATCTTACTACTAAGTCTTTCAGTCCTAAACATGAGATATCTATTTATTTAGGTCTTAATTTCTTTCAAAAATATTTTGTAGTTTTCAGTGTACAAGTCTTACAATTTCTTAGTTAGATTACTTGCACATACTTTTTTCTTTTTGGGTGCTATTTTTTTATTTTTTATTTTCTATTTTTTTTAAATATAATTTATTTTATTATCATTAATCTACAATTACATGTGCAATATTACGGTTATTAAACTACCTTTCATCAGGTCCCCCCCACCAACCCCATTACAGTCACTGTCCATCAGCGTAGTGAGATGCTATAGAATCACTACTTGTCTTCTCTGAGTTGTACTGCCCTCCCCGTGCCCCCCCAACATTACATCTGCTAATCGTAATGCCCCTTTTTCCCTCTTATCCCTCCCTTCCCGCCCATTTTCCCCAGTCCCTTTCCCTTTGGTAACTATTAGTCCGTTCTTGGGTTCTGTGAGTCTGCTGCTGTTTTGTTCCTTCAGTATTTTTTCTTTGTTCTTATACTCCACACATGAGTGAAATCATTTGATACTTGTCTTTTTCGGCTTGGCTTATTTCACTGAGCATAGTACCCTCTAGCTCCATCCATGTTGTTGCAAATGGTAGGATTTGTTTTCTTCTTATGGCTGAATAATATTCCATTGTGTATATGTACCATCTTCTTTATCCATTCATCTACTGATGGACACTTAGGTTGCTTCCATTTCTTGGCTATTGTAAATAGTGCTGCAATAAACATAGGGGTGCATCTGTCCTTTTCAAATTGGGCTGCTGCATTCTTTGGGTAAATTCCTAGGAGTGGAATTCCTGGGTCAAACGGTATTTCTATTTTGAGTTTTTTGAGGAACCTCCATACTGCTTTCACAATGGTTGAACTAATTTGCAGTCCCACCAGCAGTGTAAGAGGGTTCCTTTTCTCCACATCCTCGCCAACATTTGTTGTTGTTTGTGTTTTGGATGTTGGCCATCTTCACTGGTGTGAGGTGATATCTCATTGTGGTTTTAATCTGCATTTCTCTGATGATTAGCGATGTGGAGCATCTTTTCATGTGCCTGTTGGCCATCTGAATTTCTTCTTTAGAGAAGTGTCTATTCATGTCCTCTGCCCATTTCTTAATTGGATTATTTGCTTTCTGTTTGTTAAGTTGCATGAGTTCTTTATATATTTTGTATGTCAACCCTTTATCAGATACGTTTTTTATGAATATATTCTCCCATACTGTAGGATGTCTTTTTGTTCTACTGATGGTGTCCTTTGCTGTACAGAAGCTTTGCAGCTTGATATAGTCCCACTTGTTCATTTTTGCTTTTGTTTCCCTTGCCCGGGGAGATATGTTCATGAAGAAGTTGCTCATGTTTATGTCCAAGAGATTTTTGCCTATGTTTTTTTCTAAGAGCTTTATGGTTTCATGACTTACATTCAGGTCTTTGATCCACCTTGAGTTTACCTTTGTGTATGGGGCTAGACAGTAGTCCAGTTTCATTCTCTTACATGTAGCTGTCCAGTTTTTCCAACACCAGCTGCTGAAGAGGCTGTCATCTCCCCATTGTATATCCAAGGCTCCTTTATCAAATAATAATTGACTGTATATGTTTGGGTTAATGTTTGGATTTTCTATTCTGTTCCACTGGTCTGTGGGTCTGTTTTTGTGCCAATACCAAATTGTCTTGATTACTGTGGCTTTATAGTAGAGCTTGAAGTCAGGGAGCGTAATTCCCCCTGTTTTATTCCTCCTTCTCAGGATTGCTTTGGCTATTCGGGGTCTTTTGTGGTTCCATATGAATTTTAGAATTATTTGTTCCAGTTCATTGAAGAAAGCTGTTGGTAGTTTGATAGGGATTGCATTGAATCTGTAGATTGCTTTAGGTAGTATAGCCATTTTGACAATATTTATTCTTCCTAGCCATTAGCATGGGATGCATTTCCATTTGTTAGTGTCCTCTTTAATTTCTCTTAGGAGTGTCTTGTAGTTTTCAGAGTACAGGTCTTTCACTTCCTTCGTTTGGTTTATTCCTAGGTATTTTATTCTTTTTGATGCAATTGTGAATGGAATTGTTTTTCTGATTTCTCTTTCTGTTAGTTCATCATTAGTGTATAGGAAAGCAACAGATTTCTGTGTGTTAATTTTGTATCCTGCAACTTTGCTGAATTCAGATATTCTAGTAGTTTTGGAATGGAGTCTTTAGGGTTTTTTATGTACAGTATCATGTCATCTGAAAATAGTGACAATTTGACTTCTTCTTTACCAATCTGGATGCCTTGTATGTCTTTGTTTTGTCTGATTGCTGTGGCTAGGACCTCCAGTACTATGTTGAATAACAGTGGAGAGAGTGGGCATCCCTGTCTTGTTCCGATCTTAGATGAAAAGCTTTCAGCGTCTCGCCGTTAAGTATGATGTTAGCTGTGGGTTTGTCATATATAGCCTTTATGATGTTGAGGTACTTGCCTCTATACCCATTTTGTTGAGAGTTTTAATCAGGAATGGATGCTGAATTTTGTCAAATGCTTTTTCAGCATCTATGGAGATGATCATGTGGTTTTTGTTCTTCTTTTTGTTGATGTGGTGGATGATGTTGATGGATTTTCGAATGTTGTACCATCCTTGCATCCCTGGGATGAATCCCACTTGATCATGGTGTATGATCCTCTTGATGTATTTTTGAATTCGGTTTGCTAATATTTTGTTGAGTATTTTTGCATCTACGTTCATCAGGGATATTGGTCTGTAATTTTCTTTTTTGGTGAGGTCTTTGCCCGGTTTTGGTATTAGAGTGATGCTGGCTTCATAGAATGAGTTTGGAAGTATTCCCTCCTCTTCTATTTTTGGAAAACTTTAAGGAGAATCGGTGTTATTTCTTCTCTATATGTCTGGTAGAATTCAGAGGTGAATCCATCAGGCCCAGGGGTTTTGTTCTTGGGTAGTTTTTTGATTACCAATTCGATTTCGTCACTGGTGATTGGTCTGTTTAGTTTTCTGTTTCTTGCTTGGTCAGTCTTGGAAGGTTGTATTTTTCTAAGAAGTTGTCCATTTCTTCTATGTTTTCCAGCTTGTTAGCATATAGATTCTCATAATATTCTCTTATGATTCTTTGTATTTCTGTGGGGTCTGTCGTGATTTTTCCTTTCTCATTTCTGATTGTGTTTATGTGTGTAGATTCTCTTTTTCTCTTAATGAGTCTGGCTAGGGTTTATCTATTTTGTTTATTTTTTCAAAGAACCAGCTCTTGGTTTTATTGATTTTTTCTATTGTTTTATTCTTCTCAATTTTATTTATTTCTTCTCTAATGTTTATTATGTCCCTCCTTTTGGTGACTTTGGGCCTCATTTGTTCTTTTTTTCCAATTTCAGTAATTGGTCTTTAGACTATTCATTTGGGAATGTTCTTCCTTCTTTAAATAGGCCTGGATTGCAATATACTTTCCTCTTAGAACTGCCTTTGCTGCGTCCCACAGAAGTTGTGGCTTTGTGTTGTTGTTGTCATTAGTCTCCATATATTCTTTGATTTCTGTTTTGATTTGGTCGTTAACCCATTGATTAATTAGGAGAGTGTTGTTAAGTCTCCATGTATTGTGAGCCTTTTTGATTTCTTTCTAAAATTTATTTCTAGTTTTATACATTGGTGATCTGAGAAGTTGGTTGGTAGGATTTCAATATTTTTGAATTTACTGAGGTTCTTTTGTGGCCTAGTATGTGGTCTATTCTGGAAAATGTTCCATGTGCACTTGAGAAGAATGTGTATCCTGCTGCTTTTGGGTGTAGAGTTCTGTAGATGTCTGTTAGGTCCATCTGTTCTAGTGTGTTGTTCAGTGCCTTTGTGTCTTTACTTATTTTCTGTCTGGTTGATCTGTCCTCTGGAGTGAGTGGTGTGTTGAAGTCTCCTAAGATGAATGAATTGCTGTCTATTTCCTCCTTTAATTCTGTTAGTATTTGTCTCACATATGCTGGCACTCCTGTGTTAGGTGCATATATATTTATAATGGTTATATCTTCTTGTTGGACTGACCCCTTTATCATTATGTAATGTCCTTCTTTATCTTTTGCTACTTTCTTCGTTTTGAAGTCTATTTTGTCTGATACAAGTACTGCAACACCGGCTTTTTTCTCTTTGTTGTTTACATGAAATATCTTTTTCCATCCCTTCACTTTTAGTCTGTGTATATCTTTGGATTTGAGGTGAGTTTCTTGTAGGCAGCATAGAGATGGGTCTTGCTTTTTTATCCATTCTGTTACTCTGTGTCTTTTGATTGGTGCATTCAGTCCATTTACATTTAGCGTGATTATTGATAGGTATGTACTTATTGCCATTGCTGGCTTTAGATTCGTGATTACCAAGGGTTCAAGGGTTGCTTCTTTACTATCTAACAATCTAACTTAACTTTCTTGTTAAGTTATTGTAAACACAGTCTGATGTTTCTTTATTTCTCTCCCTTCTTCTTCCTCCTCCTCCATTCTTTCTACAATAGGTGTTTTATTCTTTGCCTTTAGTTAGTATTTGGATGGTCTGCTTTCTTTGCTATGATTTTATTTTCTCTGGTGACATCTTTTTAGCCTTAGATGTGCTTCCATCTAGAGAAGTCCATTTAAGATATCCTGTAGTGGTGGTTTATGAGACGCAAACTCTCTCAACTTTCGTTTGTCTGGAGATTGTTTAATCCCTCCATCATATTTAAATGATAATCGTGGTGGATACAATATTCTTGGTTCGAGCCCCTTCTGTTTCATTACGTTAAATATATCATGCCATTCTCTTCTGGCCTGTAAGGTTTCTGTTGAGAAGTCTGATGATAGTCTGATGGGTTTTCCTTTGTAGGTGATCTTTTTTCTCTCTCTAGCTGACTTTAATACCCTGTCTTTATCTTTGATCTTTGCCATCTTAATTATTATGTGTCTTGGTGTTGTCTTCCTTGGGTCCCTTGTGTTGGGAGATCTATGAGCTTCGGTGGACTGCGAGACTACTTCCTTCCCCAGCGAGGGAAAGTTTTCAGCAATTATTTCTTCAAAGACACTTTCTATCCCTTTTTCTCTCTCTTCTTCCTCTGGTACTCCTATAATGCGAATATTGTTCCGTTTGGATTGGTCACACAGTTCTCTTAATATTCTTTCATTCCTAGAAATCCTTTTATCTCTCTGCCTCAGCTGCTCTGTACTCCTGTTCTCTGTTTTCTATTCCATTAACAGTCTCTCGCATCTCATCCATTCTGCTGTTAAGCCCGTCGATCGCTTGTCTGATTTCTGTATTGTCTTTCCTCAGTTCCCTCACTTCCTCCCTCAGCTCTTGCACATTTCTCTGTAGGTCCATCAGCATGGTTATGACTTTTATTCTGAATTCTTTTTCAGGGAGGCTGTGCATTTCCATCCCTTCAGACTCCCTCTCTGGGGTTGTCTGGTTGATTTTGGTCTGAACCATATTCCTCTGTCTTTTCATGGCTGTATAATTTGGTCACTGATAGTTGCCACGTATGTCAGCTGGGCTCTTTAAGACTTTAAAAAGAGAAGAAAAAAAAAGAGAAAAAAAAAGATAAAAAAAGAAAAAAAAGAAAGAAAAGAAAAAACAAAAACAAAACAAAACAAAACAAAACAAAAAAAATGCCCAGTGGACGTAGATTCTGTGGGAATGCTGTAGGTGGCGCTATTGCCCCACTATTCCACAGCTGTGACTGTGCCGCTCTGCAAGGCCCTTTATCGCTCTGGCAGGGGTGGGAACGAGTAGGAGGCTGTTGATCTCAGTGAGAAGTGTAAGTATGGCTACGCTTCCTCAGTCGCCAGCTAAGGCATCTGAAACTCCCCAGGACTCCCAGCCTGCTGGGCTGAGTGTGCTGGGGCGATCCGGCTCCTCCGCTGGGCTCCTGTCTCTTTAAGACCGCTGAAGAAAGCGCGCACTTTTTTTTTTCCTTCCCAGGAGCCGGCTGCAAGCACCCTGGCGCGTTCCCCGCTCAGATCCTGCCCCTCTGTCTCTCCAGTCTCCGCTGCACTGCGCAATGTGGGTCAGCGCTCCCCGCGCAGATCACCGGGGCTGGCTACTTCGCGGGGTGCACTTCCACTCCCTCCCGGCTCTGAATCCTCTCCTCCCGCCGGTGCGCTGGGGTGGGGGAGGGCTCGGGTCCCGCCGGGTCGCGGCTCCGTATCTTACCCGCCTCTTGGGGTGCCGAGTCCTCTCGGGTGTAGCTGCACGCTGTGCGCTTTCCTGTGTATTCTCGTCTCTCTTTTAGGAATAGATGTATTTGCTGTGTTTTCGTAGATAAATATAGTGTTGGAAGGAGATTTCTGCCGCCCTGCTCACACCGCCATCTTCCCGGAAGTCAAGATTTTCTTTATTGATACTTTGTCACCTTCAATAATTAAAAATTATAGGTAAGAAATTATAAGACCCCCCCAACCCAGGGCACCATAATCTTAAAAAGAAAAACAACAAAAAAAAGTTGGCCTGATTTTTAAAGTGAACACCTGCATCTGGCCCTAGTACATTTCCAGTTTTATTTCTCCTCATAAGGTCAGTTCTAGCCAAACCTAATGGTCCAAAAATAAGCCTAGTATATTTCTCCATCACCACTTCCTTGCATATGCCATTCTGTAGCATTTCTCACAGTAGTTTACTGTCACTCCTTCACAAAAGCATAAGCTGTCTTACTATACCCAGAGCCTTGCTAAACAGTAGGCACTTAAAGAACAAATATTAAATAAAGGAATGAATGAATGGACACTGTGCTCCTCACCTGCATCTCCACATGTGCAAACCCTTTTCTCCTACGGGGCACAACTCGACTCAGCCTTTCTGCAGTCTTTGCTGACCTCCCAAGCAGATGTCACTAGGATTCCTTATCCTTTTATTCCTCACCCCCTGGACTCATGTTCCTAAAAGACATAATTCGGAGGAAGCTCTGGCTAAAGACAATTTGAATTCCTACAGAATGAATTTTTGTAGTCCTTCCTGTCCTAGGAAAAAAAGCCTTGGTTCTTCTCCATTGAGCTTAGCGCTCACAACCTCCCCTTCCCAAGTCATCAGGCACATATTGCATCTCCTTTGGACCCTACTCATTTCTTTCAAGGTATCCAAAATTAAGAGTGCCCAACAAGCAAGAGGCCCTCACCGTGTGGGGGACAGAGGCAGGGTGTGGCAGAAGAAGAAGGGGTAGAGAGGCTTTCTTTTCCCATCCTTCTCCCTACCCCTCCTAGCCCACAGGGGTCCTAAGAGCCTCACTTAGAAGATACTTGAGAGCAGAAGGGCACCCGCCATCTTTGACAGCCCAGGAGAGGATAGCTGCCTCTTCTGCAGCCTTTGGACATTGGCTGCCTAATAAGTTAGTGTTTGCTGAATATGTGTTTCTGTGACCTTCAGCTTTTGGGTATTCTTTATAGTAGCACCTGTCTCCTCACTGCCCTTTTCTTGATAAGACTCACTGGCATCCCCTACCTGAGTGGTTAGCATGGGAACTGCATAATGTCAGTCCACCATCTCCCTACTCCATCTTCTAATATTATCTATTTATTTCTGCAGTGACAGTTACCACCCCTCCTGACATTATGGTTGTTTGCACCCTTGTTTTACCTCCTATATTAGATTGTAAGCTTTTTGGAGGGCAGGGACCAAGTCCTACACATCTTTATATCTTCACAGTGCCTTGCACAAAGTCCTTAGTAAACGTTTGGCGAATAAGTGATTAGATCAGTGTTGTCCCATTTGATAGTCACAAGCCACATGTGGATAAATTTCAATTAATTAAAAAGAAAAAATACCGTTCCTCAGTCACACCAGCCACATTGCAAATGCTCAAAGGCCACAGGTGGCTAATGGCTTCCTTATTAGGCAGCATAGGATTAGATGGTTGACCCAGAAGGTGTGACAAAGACCCAAACTTCGTCAGGAGATTAAAAAAATAAAAAGGAATGAATTTCCAAGAAAGGCATATTCTTGATTATCCTCTTAGGCTCTTCTGTAGATGTCAGCCTCTTTTGTTTAGACCTAGAGATTTACCACAGATGCTGTTCTTGAACTAATTTGTGGTGCTTGGGAGGGGCATATTCTAATGCCTTGGGAATCTCAAAAGCCAAGCTTCTGTATTACTAGTGTCTAACTAGTCAGACCTGGGCTGACTGAGAGGAAGGGTATTTTTAAGCAGATCCCAGCATTATCATTTTATTTTCTAAGATATGCCCATGGCTAGATATTGATTGGGGGGAGATCTTGCTTCCCTCCGCTGACCCAGCCCCCAGCCCCCCACCTGCTTGGCTGGCAGTTCTGACTTGGCTCATGCAGCTGCTATAGCCCTGGGGAACAGAGCCAAACATGCGGAAGTGGTTACGTGTACCAGCTCCCAGGGAAGCTGTGGCTAGCTGGGGGAGCGGGTGGGGTCCTGCCTGCTGGCTTCTCAAAGAAGCCAAATCTTTGAAGTTTTGTTTTAGCAGCTGCCAGGTATGCTGTTTCAGCACTTTGCAGACTGTCTCACTGTGTTCCCCTATCACATTTTTTCTTTACTGTATATGTATATTATACACAATAGAGCTTGAATGTTGGGAGGGTAAATATAAAATTGTGCTGTAAGTTGCTAAACTCAACCCTCTTGTTTTTTCTTTTCACTTATGTCTCTGCTGTGAAATAACTACTTTAATGCTCCCTTTTCCCTTCTCAGCTCTGACCCTTTCTGATCACCTGCCAAAGGAGAGGCAAACAGAGTCTTTCTATTTGGGGAAAGTGCTACGTTTTGAAAAACTGGAGGTCCTACATTTCTCTGATGGTTTGGGTCATTACTCTGAGAATAGGACATTTCCCTTTCTCAAAAGAAGAAATGACACCTCCCTAGCAAGCAATCCTGACGCTTTTGGTCTTGGAGTAAATTTCCTGAACATTGACTTGTCCACCGTTGGATCCTCAGCATTGATCCACAGGGTCAACAGTAAACATTTGTTGAATGATCCCACTTGCAGCTGCCATGCCACAGGGTAGGGACTCGGTTGGTGGAGTACCTCTGCAGCCCACACCCTAGGCTTTCCCTGCTCCCCTGCTGTCTCACTTAGTAGTCCCTTCTCCCGTCCCGTCTATGGTCACCTCAAGCCTTTTCCAGCTGCCCCCAAATATGCTCCTTCCTCTGAACTCCTCTTTTGGAGAATAGTATATGCTCCTTTGTGCAATTACCTTTTATGCCTTTGCTCCTTCTCTCCTAAGATGTAACTCTTTTAAAGGCAAAGGCTACATGTTACTCTTACACAAAGAACCCTGGACCAGAAATGGGAAGACCTAGGTGCCAGTGCTGGGTGCACCTGGAACTTCCGGATTTGGGGTAAATCTTTCCACAAAACTTGAGCCTAGTTTTGTCATATGGAGAGTGATGATGCCTGGCTTGTCATGGGAATTCAATGAGGTCATATGTGAATTTGCTTTGTAAACTGTATAAAGTACTACCCACGATTAGGCCTTTTCAGAATTAATAATCCTTAGCACTATAAAATAGTAATGTTTGTTTATGCTGCCGATCATACACAGACTAATCTCTCCCAGAGTCGAGGTAAATCACAATTGCAGTCCCACATTACTCAGCTTGGCACAGGTTTAAAGCACTCACGGTTCACTCCAGGCACTCTGTCACCACCTCTCTTTCAGTCTGCAGGTTCTTCCTCTCAGACTGCGAGATCATTGTTTTTCTTACTAGTCTCCCCCTTCTCCCCTCAGACCCCTGCTGAGCTCTGTCGTTTAATCCCCTCAGTTCTTGGAGAAGCCAGGCTGCCCCATCCCATTTCCCAGGTTGAGCTGGAATTGCCATCCCGGTGGACCCTTCTCCCCGCCGCATGGCCACCCCCTTCTGCTGCTGTGCGGTCAGCCATGGCTCAGGGGCCCTGCCTGCTTCCCTCTCGCTGCCCTTGCTTTCCTGCCAGGCTGCCCCTTCAGTTCCTGCTTTTGGTGTCATCTCATCCTGCATTTTTCTTCTTTCTCTGAGCTCAGGCTTTTCATCCAGAAGGGCTGCTCCCCCTTTCAAGACTCTGATGTTTGGTGCCTCTCTACTTGCCTGTCACCCAGTCCCCATCATCTTATGTGGATAAACAAACACTGCTTTCATACGACTTGAGAAGGTCTAAATTCTTCTATTTTAAATTATCTAAGATCTCACATTTAAATGTTATGACCTGGTGTTTGAGAGCACATATTTTAGCAGCAGACCAATTTGGATCTCTCCTTTTTTTAGCCACTTACTAGCTATGTCACTAGGAAAAGTTCTTTGACCATGATATTCTTATCTCTAAATAAGGATCAAATGCCCACTTCTTAGGGATTTGTTCTTAGGAGCAAATGAAAATTAAATGACAGAAGAAAAGCATTTTTATCCAGTGCCTGCCCCAGAGTAAGTGCTTAGTAAATAGGAATTACTATAAACATCTTTGTGTCACCTAACTATACCCCTGTTTTACAGGTATTAAAAATTGAGACCCAGGGAAGCCAGTGGTTTGTGCAAATTCTCACACCTACCTGGTGATAAAGGAAGGACTGGAACCCAGGGCTTCTAATTCTCTGGCTGGTGAACTTTCCATGTGATCCCTCTAATACCTCAAAGGGTCATTTGTTCTAGTTTTCTAGGACTGCTCCCCGAAAGAGGAATGTTCTTTTATTCATGCATTTGCTCCTTTAGCAAACTGCATGACTGGGGTGTTGCCAAGCTCTGGGTGGACAAAGGCCAGAATGATGAACTCACTGTGTTAATGGTTGGTCCAGTGGGTAAGAAATAGTCACGGTGAAGAACAACCACAGTACAAAAAACATACCAAGAAAAGGCATCTTCCATCTCAAGGAATAAGCTATATCCAAGAAAGACCAGGGTAGACAATGCAGACATTTGTAGTGATAATGACAGACACATGCAAAGTCAGGGAGGCATGTATGGACATGCCTGAAGTGCAGCGTTATAGGAACTTGGTGTGCAAGTAGGAGATGGTGGAAGATGAGGTGGAAATGGTAAAGTGCCTGGTAAGCCATTCTAAGGGGATCGTATCCCATTATCTGCCCTTTTAATTAATGTTAGATGAGAAGTTGGGGTTTTTTGTTTTATTGTTGTTATTATTGTTTTACCATTTCTGGGTCTTTATACCTAACATTTCCTGTCTTTCTTCCTCATTCATATCTGGCAAAGTCTTTTAGTCATTCTGGATCCAGGTGAGTGCTAACCCTTCCTTACTCTGGGCACCTTCTGCTGTATCACACAGAGGCGGGCCTGCTTGCCTACAGCTGTAGCATTTACATTGTGTTACATTAGATCTCCGTGTCTTTTCTCTACCACCTCCTGTGATGTCAAGACATACACATCTTTATATTCCTTTCCCTTAATGCAGTATCTGACATATTGTATCCACTAATTTAATGTATACTGAATGAACTTAAATACTTAGGTTCATAGTCACAAACTGGACTTCCACCTGGGCAGTTCTTTAGCCAATGCCTCTCTTTGGCACCACAAAAATATAAATGGGTCAGGACAAAACTTTCTACTTTAGCCAGAGCCATAATTTGGCATGCCTGCCATCTTTAGGATCTGAGTTTCAGCCTCTTCCGGGAAGGAGCCCTAACCCTAAGCTGGTCAGAAGCCTGCTGTGGCAGCAGCTGTCACCCTTTTGTGTTTGCGACACACTTCCACATCCTAGAACTTGGCTCAGCAAGCTTGGAGGGATTAAAACACCCAGAGCAATACTCAGCGCATATCATATGTGAATGTGTTTTGTAAACTGCCGATTTACACTCAGCAGAATCAATACTGAAGTCATTCACTATCTCACAGTGTCCACTGAACTGCCTACTGTTGACTCCTCACTTGGCCATCCTTCAGGACTGTGTGGCAGG
Organism: Smutsia gigantea; assembly: GCA_032199065.1. Taxonomy (NCBI): domain Eukaryota; kingdom Metazoa; phylum Chordata; class Mammalia; order Pholidota; family Manidae; genus Smutsia; species Smutsia gigantea. The sequence goes on along the minus strand of JAVSCE010022723.1, from coordinate 35,094 downwards.
CTGTGTGGTACTATTTATTTACAACATATTAGACTCTAATATGCTCTCAAGGAAAAGTTTCTTCATATTCTAATCAACACACAGTCTGTATTTGGCACCAACTTGATGTTACATTTCATCTTCTACGAACTGCAAATATACCCTGTGCTACACTGTCACAAAATCCAGCCAGCTCAACATTCATCTGCCAGACATAGCTGTATTAAAATATGTAGTTAAATGTATTTTACATACTGATCAAACTTTATACACTTGTGAAGTTTTCTCAGTACAGAAGACTTGACAATCTCTCTAAAAGCTTTACTGGAGAGCTGCACTGTAACCCAGCAGCAGACCATCATGATAATGTACCCTGGTATGTGCTATGTAGGGTAGTAGGCCACTCTGATATGATAATGCTTTAAAGCTAAGTTTCCTATTCCTTTTCAGATTTGTTATCTAAGTAATTATATAACAAATTATCTCAAAATTTAGCAGCTTAAAACAGTAAATTTATTATCTCAGTAGGTCAGGAGTTGAGGAGCTCAACTGGGTGGTTCTGGCTCAGGTTATTTCATGATGTTAAGATGTCAGCCAGGAGGGCTGCGGTCATCCAAAGGCTTGCCTGGGGCTGGAAGGTCTGCCACCACGATGGCTCACTCTCACGTGGATGATGAATTCATGCTGGCTGTTGCCACAAGACCTCAGTTCCTCACCTCATGGACTTTTGCACAGGACTGCCTGTATATCCTCATGACATGGCAGCTGGCTTCCCCCAAAACAAGTGACTCAAGAGAAAGGCAGAAGCCACAATGTCTTTATAATCTAGCCTCAGAAATCATATACCATCACTTAAAAATTTTTTTTGTAATTGTGGTAAAATACACATAACATATAATGTACCATTTTAACCATTTTTTAATGAATGGTTCAGTAGTACATCACATTATTACTGGACAGCCATCACCACCATTATCTTCCAGAACTCCTTCATCTTGTAAAACTGAAACTCTGCACCGATTTCACCCTAACTCCCCAGTCCCTCTTCCCCCTGGCCTCTGCAATCACCGTTACTCTTTCTGTGTCTATGAATTTGACTACTCTAGGTCCTTCATATAAGGAGAATTATACTGTATTTTTCCTTTTTTGACTGGCTTATTTCATCTAGCATAATGTCCTCAAGGTTCATCCATGTTTTTATGTGTCAAAATTTCCTTCCTTTTTAAGGATGAATAATATTCCACTGTGTGCGCATGTATGTGTGTGTGTGTATAGAGCACATTTTGTTTATCCACTCATCTGTCGATGGACACTTGAGTTGCGTCTGCCTTTTGGCTGTTGTGAATAATGCTGCTGTTACTGTGTACAGATAACTGTTCATGTCCCTGTTTTCAGTTCTTTTGGTATATATACCCTTCATGGACTTGCTGGATCATGTGATGATTCTATTTTTTTCCAAGTTTCATTAATTCACTTCATTTTTTTTATATAGATGCATTATGTGGTGGCCATAGCTGGAGCCTGGGTCTTCTGCTCAGAGACTGTAGTGTGGTTCTTTACTAGATGGTCAGTGAATTCCTCAGAGGGAGACTTAGCAAATATGTTCTTTTTCCAGATCTTGGGATGAGATGGCTATAGGTCTTGGAGAGAGCATCAAAGGTGGCTTTGGCAAAGTTGACAAGGGTGGCAGTTCAGCCCCTGGACAAGGTACAGTAGTCATTGATACCGATCATTAGCAGCAGCTTCTCAGGCACAAGAGCTGAGACAATGCCAGGGCCTCTCAGGGTAAAGATGAGGCATGTCAGCACTGAGCTGCAGCAACTGGTCACCTTGCAAGGGGCAGTAGGAGGCTTGTTCTCCGAGTCCTTTCACTGCATGGTGACGGTGGAGAGCTTGGCCAGAGTGATGGCCCTGCAGATGGCAGTAGCTACCTCCTTGGAGCAGCTGCCCAGATTGATGTGGCTGTTATAGTCCCCAGTGTGACAAATGCCTTGAACCTGGTCCATTGGCCAGCACAGACCTGCTTTTGCAGGACCCACCATACTCTTTTGTACAGCAGCTACATCATTTTACATTCCCGCCAGCACAGGGTTTCAGTTTCTTCACATCCTCACCAATACTTGTTATTATTAAATGTTTTTGATGGTTGCCGTCCTAATGACTGTGAGGTAATACCTCATTGTGGTTTTGATTTGCATTTCCCTAGTGGTTAGTGATGCTGAGCATCTTTTCATGTGCATTTTGGCCATTTATGTATCTCCTTTAGAAAAATGCTATTCAAGATTTTAATGGACTTTTTGTTGTTGTTGAATATTAGGAGTTCTCTGTGTATTTTGGATATTAATCCTTTATTGTATATATGATTTGCAAATATTTTCTACCATTCTATAGGTTGCGTTTTACTCTGCTTGTAGTGTTCTTTGATGCACAAAGCTTTTAGTTTTGAAGAAATATGGTGCTTCTGTTTTTTCTTTTGTTGCCTGTGCTTTTGGTGTCATATCCAAGAAATCATTGCCAAATCCAATATTGAGAAGCCTTTGCCTTTTCTTTTCTTCTGGGATACTTTAATTTTAGCTCTTAATTTAGGTGTTTCAGACACACCATTGTTGCAACATCCTACTGTTTACACAATAGGCCAGCTCTATTCAGGGTTGGAGGCAATTGATACAAGGATATGAATACCAGGGGGTGGGAATCATTGGGGGCCATCTTGAAGACTGAATCTCACAATAATTCAGGTGCATAGTTTTAAAAGTTAAGTAATTCTGTAAGGTTTATACAGAAAATGGGAATCCCTTGTACCTTCTCTCCCCACTGCTACCCAATCTGAATTTCCACACATCTGAGATAAATGCTTTCGACTTTTTTTTAAAGCCTTTTCTTCTACTGTTTACTTTCATATTTCTAAATTATATGTTTATTCTGGCATTTGAGGGCTTTTCTTTTTTTTTCTTTTGCTATCATTAATGTACAATTACATGAACAACATTATGTTTACTAGACTCCCCCTATTATCAAGTCCCCACCACATACCCCATTACAGTCACTGTCCATCAGCTTGCTAATCGTAATGACCCTTTTTCCCTCTTGGGGCTTTTCATTTTATATGTTACTTATTGACTCCCTATCAGATGCCATTTATTAACATCCGCTGAGAACTTTAGCATTCTTGCACTACCTCTTCCTGGCACACACACCCCATGCCACCTGCCCCCCTCACACATATGCATACTTCCCTTCCTCCTAACCTTGCAGTAGACATATAGTACAGTTTTTGTTTGATCATTGTTCACTGTTTTCATTATCATGACTATGCCCTTGGAAGTTTTGGGGCCTCTTAGAGTCATCATTTCTTCTATTTATTCATTTCTCTGTCATTCTGCCTGACTTTCTGGGGGATTCCCTTATAAATTTTCTATATTGTCTACTTCCCTAAGTCTGACTTGGTTCCTGTTGTGAAGTTAAGTGTTCTGAGTTTAAAATGTCTTCTAGTTCAAGACAATTTACACAGGGCTGCACACTCAGGGGAAAATATATATGTGTGTGTGTATAATTAGTTATTAATATATATTGCCTATAAAACTATTACACATGATATATATTCCTATTTTCTATAGGCTGAAATATTTATTTCTATACTTTAAAAAAGTTGTATAATACACCATGTAGCCACATCATAAAATAATCTAACAGAAATATACACAGATTATGAGGCAATAAAGTCCTCTCTTCAGAGGTAGCCACAGTTAGAAGATAGATTTATAAATTTTTCTGTGACTTTTTTTCCTTCCTGATGTCTCCATGCTTTTTCAGTGTGTTCATATAAACATAAGTAGTTTTAACCACTATATAGTTTTCCAAAGTATGAATGTACCATAATTCATTTTACCATTCTCCTATTAAAGAACACTAAGTTGTATTCAGGCTGAGCATCTGCAGTGACTACCATGTGCATATATGCAGATGTGCAGGTATTTCTATAGGATGCAGTCCAAGAAGTGGAATTTGTTGGATCAAAATGCTATTTGTACTTTGATTTTTTTACAGAAACTGTCAAATTGGCCTCTAAAGAGGCTATGCCAATATATGCTCCAACCTGGAAGCATGCCCTTTCTCCACACCCTTGCCAACATTGCATACCATTAATCTTTCTGCCTCTTCCTCAGGCCTTACCTCTTTCATACAAATCTGCCCTCCCCATTTTTACTGAAGATGAAATTAGGAATAACGCTATCTTCAGAAATACTGCTTTAGGGATGCTTTGTTGAAGGGCAGGATCTGAGATGAGGCCAAGAAGCAGGAAGATAAAGGGGTTTCTGTGGGCTCTTTCTTTTCTTATGTCAATTAAGACTAGAAAGAATCCTGTGAGTCATCTTCTTTCCAACACACTGCTTAAGGTGCTTTTCTCTACTGGTTTTGTTTTTGACCGATTTCATCCAAGGAGCCTGACCCTTCCCCTCCCTAAGTAATGAATAACCAGGAAAGTCACAGAACCCAGCAAACTTAAGTGAAGGAAACTTAAGGAAAATATTAAAAAGTAAGAAAAGTGTTTGATATATTTTTAATATAAAATGTGGAAAAAGTAGAGAAAGGGTGGGGGTTGGGGAAAGGAGGGAGGAAAGAGATTATTCACGGTAATGGGAACCAAATGTTGGCTGGGAAAGCTGCAGCATTCTCACACTCTTCCTGTAAACCCAGCGGCTTTTCAAAGTGATAATAGTGGAGCGCCAACAGCACAGGACATTCCTTAACCCTTTCATACCTGGACAGCTCCTTCCAGCCAGCTTTTCAGTGGTGGTGCCCACTTTGAAGAAGTCCTGGTATGTGGAGAATTTCTGCACCCCTCTTGACACTATGACAAAAGGAAGGAAGGTGGAGACAAGTAGTAGAACAATAAGGGAACACCTGTTTGCCAAACCACCTCACAATATGCCTAAATTTCTCTATGTTAGGCTTTAATATTGGACACTGAGCAGCCTGCTTGCCCAGTAGCTTACCAGGTTTGAGTCATGATGTCTAAAGGGGAACCTAAAAGGTGATGAGAACCCCCAGGTGACAGGCAGTCTCTTTCCATCAGTAAGAATCCCACTGCACGAAAGCCCTTGGTAGGGTCTGAAGAAGTCCTCTTAGCTGCCAACGGGGAAGTATGTGTGCTCATCTGGGGGCTTTGGCCTTGGCTTCTTTTAGAAGTCCACTCCTGCCACCATGAAATTGAGATGTAAAGACTGTTTGGAGCTGAAGGTCACTCCTGACCATAAGACTCCCAAGTGGTCAAGGACGAGCACCTTCCTTGTAGCCTAGCCATTTATCTACAGCAGGAGGATGTGAAGGGGAGAGGAATAAAGTTCCTGGTTCAGTTGTCTCTTCACTTCCATATAGATTTAAACTTTGTCAGGTGCCTTTAAAAGTCCATCTTTCACTAGAAAGAAAGGAATCTTATTTTTTATGACAAATATGTCCCATTTCAGAAAAGCAGCCCCCAAGTGTAGGGCAGTGGTAGCAGTGGGGTAGGCAGCACTACAGAGCAGTAGTGCCCAGCATCAGCAGTTAGCGGGGCAGGCCGTGTGGCCTCTCTACGCCAGCGGTAACGTGAGTGTTGTTAGTCTGCCTTCTGGGAGTGGTACAGGTTTAAGTGAGTTAAAGCATGGAAGACCTTTCGCACACTGCCTGGCATCTACTCTTCTCTGTCTTCATCATTATCCTCTTACCGCCTGTAGCTAAAATTGAAACACCTCTTTTGCTCCAAATGTTTTTAAAAGTCAGCTTTGGGGTGGTTTTATACTACTACATTTTACATTCATGTATATGACCCATTTTGAGTTAATTTTTGTATGAGGTTTAGGTTGAGCTTTATTTTTTTTACCTTTGGACATGCGGTTGCTCCAGCACTGTTTGTTAACAAACGAATTAAAATGGTTATCCTTCCACCATTGTATTGGGTTTTTCAGCATTATTGAAACTCCATGGAGCAGATTTGTATGGGTCTTGGATGATTTTAGTGTTTCTAAAACAAAGGCCTACAGCAATAATTGTTAGAAGGTCTTAGAAAGGACTATTTTAGGTTCTAATTTCCTGTTCTTCATTGTAACTTTGAAATCATATGGATTTAGATTCAAAAGCAGTGCTTTCACTTATTGTGTGCATGAAGTTAAACCTGTTATTTAACCTAAGCCTCAGTTTTCCTTATCTGTAAAATAGAACAACAATAATAATAATACCTTTCTCAATGGGTTGCTGTGAAGGCTAACCACGATAAGGCATATAAGAAGCTTAGCTTGGAGTCAGGCATTTAGAAGCCCTCACACTCATTGTAGTGGTGGTGGGGAGTCTTGGCTGTCTGTGCTTGGCCATCCTAAGCCACACTCATGCCCTTTGCCTTCCTCAAACCTTAGCTTTTTAAAAACACTTTCCTTGAAGCTTCGTCATGAACGTATGAGTGATTCCAATTATAACTGCTGTGCTGTGCTTTGCTTAGATGACAGGTTTGACCAGTAGCATTTCTACTTCAGAATATATGAGAGAAATGTGTCTTACCAGATTCAGTTATAACATCTCTTCACCATCTGCCACTCCAGCTATTTTTAGGTGCTTTGGATTTCCTATTGTTCTCTGCTCTGTTATATGCTGTTCCTTCTATCTGGTTGTCCTTTCCAATTGTCAAATTCTAGGTCATCTTTTGAAGCCATTCCCACTTTGAAGCCTTCCTTGATTTTCCCCCATAGGAAGTTCCTCCCTTCCTCTAAAGTTCTCTAAAGCTGGTGTCCTGTTCCCAGCACAGTGGCACACAGAGTTTGGGGAGTAGAGAAGTATTTTTCTTAATTTAAAAAACCACACACATATTTTTTAAATGCATAAGCAAAATATATCCATATGTGTTAGCATTGATATTAAGTGATAAAAGCAGGATAGTATAATTACTCTGTGCTGGAACAAGACTGGAAGGAAACATACCAAAGTACCATGGTTGCAGAGTGGAACTATGGGTGACTATTTTCTCATTCTTTACTCTTTTCAGTACTTAATACATTTTCATGGTTGGCATGTAGTAATTCTTTTTTTTTTAATAATTTATTTTGATATCATTAATCTACAATTACATGTGCAATATTATGGTTATTAAACTACCCCCTTCATCAGGTCCCCCCCACCAACCCCATTACAGTCACTCACTGTCCATCAGCATAGTGAGATGCTATAGAATCACTACTTGTCTTCTCTGAGTTGTACAGCCCTCCCCCTGCCTCCCCAACATTACATCTGCTAATCATAATGCCCCTTTTTCCCCCTTATCCCTCCCTTCCCACCCATCTTCCCCAGTCCCTTTCCCTTTGGTAACTATTAGTCCGTTCTTGGGTTCTGTGAGTCTGCTGCTGTTTTGTTCCTTCAGTTTTTTTTCTTTGTTCTTATACTCCACATATGAGTGAAATCATTTGATACTTGTCTTTTTCGGCTTGGCTTATTTCACTGAGCATAATACCCTCTAGCTCCATCCATGTTGTTGCAAATGGTAGGATTTGTTTTCTTCTTATGGCTGAATAATATTCCATTGTGTATATGTACCACATCTTCTTTATCCATTCATCTACTGATGGACACTTAGGTTGCTTCGGCATGTAGTAATTCTTAAACTGATTTTTATGTTGTTTAATGTGCCGTACAGTTTGTTGTTAATTCAGAAATATTTCTCCCTTGTTTTTAAAATGATAAGATTGTATTCTGCCGTTTGTTAAAGAGAGGAACAAAAGGAAGGGAAGAAAAAATGGACTAACAGTTATTGAATGCCCAGTTCATGCCAGATCCAATGCTTTGTATGATTTATCCTATTTATTCCTGTAAACGTGGCTGTAACATGAGTATTGTTATTCTCAAGTACAGATGGTGAAATAGTTTTAGAGATGTTAACATTGGAGTCCAGCTTTTTCTGATGTGAAAGCTCATGCTTTTCTCACCATTTTAATCCTTACTTGTAGGGAGAAGAAAACCTGTACCAGTCTTTTCACAGCGGCATCCTAGGCTAGTCTAAACCTATTTATTAATGATGATAATCCACAAAGGTGAGGTGAAAATATTTCTGAAAATAAAATACCATTCATGGACTATAAGAAACAATCTGAACAAAAGTGGAGAAAAATTTAGTAGCTGGAGCAGTATAATATATAGTTCAGGGTTACAAATATCTTTACCATAGTTTTTGAATCTATACAATTTTTCACTTTCTCCAGACACTAAAGGCATGCTTTGTGTGTGGGAGAAAACATCAACAGCCTGAAGAAGCTAACTATAAGTATATGGCTTGTATTTACAGTTTGAATTAAATTTCTACTTGCTTTGAATGCTGACTCTTCTGGATATAACTTAATTTCTTTCACAGATTTGAACCAACAGTTCAGGCAGATAAGGATGGCTGCTTTAGATGGTGGGTAATTCCATACAAAGGATATCTCGTGACTCTAAAGGATGGAAATTGTGGATTTTTTGGTCCATTAGTGAATGGCAGTCAGGATTCAAACCTAAACAATTGGTCACAGAATCCATGCTCTTAACCACTCTACCAGTGATTCTCAGTGGTGTGTGTCCAAATCACCTGAAGGGCTTGTTAAAACACAGATTGCTGGGTCCAACCCCAGAGTTTTTGATTCCACTAAGTCTGGTATTAGGCTTAACTATTTTCATTTTTAACAAGTTCCCAGGTGATTTTGTGCACATGGTCCGGGGACCACATTTTGAGAATCTGTCCTGGGGCTGGTACTGAATTAATATTCAGTACAACCATCTGAGGACCAGGATAATGAGTTTCAGTGGTCTGATCCTATCAGAGATGGGTGCCTAGCATTTTGCACTAGCTGTGACCTTGGAAAAAACCCCTGTAGTAAATCTCAATGACAGCAAATTTTAGTAGACAAGTCTTTAGTAAACATAGCAGAAGCATGTACCATGGTAGCCATGCCATGGATTTGATAAATAAGAGGCTGATTCCTAGTATGATGAAGGATTGTTTCTACAGATTGTACGTTGAAGGTAGTTTGGGAATGGGCTCCTAGAAGCAATAACACACACACACACACTGCAGGAAAAAAAAGTCTTGACCATTAATACACATTTTCTTTCCCCCTTTGGCCCTATAACATTGTTTTTTATTTCCTTTCTTGTGATGTCCCAAGTATTTTCCTTATGTTATAAAAACATCCTTATTTATAAAGTAAAGAAGAAGGACAGGTGGAGAAGGTAAAAAAAAAAGATGGAGTTTTTGAATTGTCTCCCATTTCCCTTGGCCAGTTGAAGAAAGGGGGCAGAGATAGGTTACTGAAGCCAGAAAAGCTGTGGACCGGACTGTTCCAAGCTGCATGCTGTTTTGCTTCCAGGGGAAAAGAGAAGAAACTAAAGGAGCCTAACTGATGTGATGAGGCAGGAATTCTAAATTTGTGACACTTCGCAAGCTGTGTGCACTAGGTTTGAACCTAGCCACAATGCAGTGTAGATGTTGTTGGAAACTGGCATGTCAGCTGCCCTAGCCAATCTGCACATTAACTTTCACTTTGAAAGCTTTTCCTGGCTTGTCTTTGCAGAGTGTGAAAGCTAGGTGATGGTGGTCCAGTTTTACAAGGGCCAGCTGTACTCGTGCTCATGTGTACCTGCACTGCTGTCCCAGAGGCAGCCGACTTTCCCCTTTATTCGATCAAAGTCCTGCTGAGCTGGATTCAGTCTTCATCATTGAGTAAACTGGTGTCAGGGAGTTCTCTTTTGGCTGTCTTAAAGGTCACCCTTTGCTCACCTCTTTTTTAGTTCACAGCTACATTTTTCAGGCTTCATGTGGTATGCTGGTTATGCCAAAGTAAAGAGCTGGATCAAAGACATTTCTTATTAATAAGGCTAAGGATCAATCTGTCTTTTCAGATCCAGACTGCGAATAGATAAAGGACCAAGGAGTCTCCATCTACATAACTGGCTGACTCCCAGAATCCTAAATTGCCTTCTAGAATAGTGCCGTGAACTTAACCTTTGGAAAGGTTTGGTTTTATATCCAGCTTTGTGTTCCATAAAGCTTGCCCCAGAATCTCTGCCAGATGCACTGAGAATTCCAGCTCTGTCCTTATTTCCTCCTCCTGGGGATCATTCCATCAATCATGGAGTGGTACGAGTGTGGAGACGGCAGAAGTCTGGTTCACATTCTGTATCCATTGTCAGGTCCAGCTGGCTGGGATCTCACTGTACTTTTAAAGGATAGGCATATCAATTCTTAGCTTTCTGACATGATACCTCAGTGTATTCTTCCTAAATTTATGTCATTGTCTCACAGTATTTAATAAGGTCAAAGTAGTTAGCCAAAATATCCCCTCTAGACATCTTCCAGTCATCACTACTGCTTCCTTTTCCTTTTCTGTATCTCTGCTTATTGAATGAATAATCAGAAACTTCCCCTCAATTGCTTGTAATTCTATTTCAAATTATATATCTTATTTGGATCCTGCTCATATTCTCAATCTTTTTTGCTTTTTGCTTTTTTTTTTTTTGCATCTGTTGATTTTGAGCCACCTTATTTTACTGTGTTGTCTTACTTCCACTTTCAGCTTTTATATAAAGATGTGTAGTAAATAATAGATGATAGATTTATTTTTTGGGTGCCAATTAATAAACAGTCTCCTCCATACTTCAGTTCTTAGTTCTCAAGGCACATCTTTGTCCTACCTAAATCCTTTCTTCCTCAAGGAAAATGAAACCCACAAAAATCAAGCTATTGAATCAGTCTTATTTTCTCTACTTAATAATTGAATTACTATCTCCAAAGAGAAGCAGTTCTTATGATTACTAATTCATGATTTATGGTTTGAGTCCTTATGATTGCGATTCAGTGTATGATTTAATGTGCAAAGAAGGGGCTTATACACTGGGAAGGGAAGAGATAAAAATAAATTAGATGTTGAATATATGAACTGGTAATTGAGATGTCAGTTTCAGGCCAAATTCTAACAGATTAACAAACCAATGATTTGGCAGCCCTTAGAGCAGGAAAAGGGATCATTTAAGTCCAGCATTGATTCATAAAAAAAATAAGTCATGCTAGACTAACTTCATTTTCCTTCATGGTAGAATTACTTTAGTAAGAGAAGATCAGGGGGACTACAAAGGAATTTCTGTAGCTTGGTTTCAGCAAAGCATAAGGAAATCTTGTAAGCACAAAAGAGAAATGTAAATGAGATAATAATATTATTAGGAATATTTGGTGACTAAATGGTAGCTATACCCAAACCATGAATCAGTGTACCTTTGAGAATTAAGTCTCAGGTGCTCTGTCATTGGCTCACTAGTTCACCATTTTGTCAATGAATTCATTTATCTATTCATACTTATTTAGGTGCCTACTATATGCTAAGCACTTATGTATCTGGAAGATATACTAATTCTATTTTCAGATGATACCAAGTAGGACGAAATACTGAATACTTAGGATGACAGTCAGAATTAACAGTGATTTAATAAGGCTAGAATGATGAATCTAGTTTATGGAATTTAATAAGGAAAAAGATAAAGCTCTTCACATGGTTTCAGAAATTCAAGTGTGAAGAAGGCTTAAGGGTTTAAGTTGACTTTAAGTATAATAGAAGTAAGTTAACAGAGGGGTAAGAACTGCCAAAAACCAATATTATCATGTGGAAAATTTTTCACAACATATTTGCAAATGAAAAAAACAGATTTCCATAAAGCAGATAGTACAGAATCACTCTGTGCGAGCGAAATACAGAGGAAGAATACACATCAGAAGGTTTATAGGAGCCATCTTTGCTCACTGGATTACAGCTAGGTAGGCGTTTGGTTTTTGCCTGTTTTTTTTTTTTTGGCATTGGGAATATATTGCTTTTGTTCCTTTAAAAAAAACTACTTTTGTTTCATTTTGAAAAGGCATAAGGGGATGTAGTCACTGCTGGTAACTTAAGCTTTTGTTGACCGAAGTGGGGGTGAGTGGGGATGGGATGGAGAGGATTGTGGTACTCTCCTTACGCATCATGCTCCCGTCCACTGCCCCTCTGTGCTAACCAGCATTATTAGTGGACCCCCACTTCCACGCAGGGGCCAGCACCGTGTTGGTGGGCAGCGCATCCTGCAGCTGGCTTGGCTTGGGGCAACAGGCTGCCATCGTGAGGAAGCCTCCTCAGACAGGAACCTGCTGCACAGCAGCTCGCTCTGGTAGGGAGACTGAAAGTGGACTGCCCCACCCTGCTCACACATGCTGGGCGCCTCTTGGGTCCTTTTTCAAATCCAGTAGGTTGGCTTCCCCATTTATCACCAGGTTAACCCAAATGGACACAATACTTGGTAAGGGGATTATAAATACCACTTTGCTTCTCTTCTTTCCGAATTGCTCACACCTATTCTTTAGTTTCCTTTTTGTTTGTTTTCCCAAAGATTTGGATTCACTTTCCATGGGAAGAACATTCCAATAGCAGCTCATACTGACTGAGCATTTGTTATGTGTGCCAGACTTTGTGCTGAGTACTTTAACATGGATTATCACATTTAATTCTTAGACCATCCCTGTGAGAAATGGGGTTGGTTTTTATTCCCATTTCACAGCTGAGGAAATCGAGGCATGGAGAGGTTAAGTGTGTTGTTTTAAGTGGGAGAGCCAGGATTTGAACCTAGCAGTCTTGTTCTAGAGCTCAGCTCCTGGTCACTAAGCTGTGCTGCCTCCCATTTGAGGGTTGTCCAATTCAGAGCCTGTGGTGTGGATCCAGGGCAAGGGCCTCTGCTCTTCCTCCAGAATTCTCTCACTAACTCAGCCCTTGCTTTGGTTTTGATTCCTTTCCAGTATCTAAAACCTTTCATTTCTTTTTGCCTTCTTTCTTGGTTTATTTTCTTTAATCCTCTCCCAAGAGCCTTTCATCCTCTCAAATACACAAAATATTTAAAGGTTTTTAAAGACCTTTCACCCTGTTCCGAAGCAAGGAGATCAGCTTGCATTTATAATTTCATATAGTTCTGTGCTTTTTACCTAACATATAGGTCGTCAAAAGTTCACATAGTTTTCCCAGATAATTTCTGAGCTTTTCTGTATGTCTAATACTACCTCTCCTGTACTTCAGCTCTTTCTGCAAAAGAACCATCTCAACATAACTTCACAGGTTCAAAACAAAAAAGTGCAGTATATAGTCTTATCTCAAGGATAAGAAAAGAACAAAAAATAAAGTTTAGTCTTTAGCACCTGCATTTTCATCATTTTAAAATCATATTCCAACACAAAAAGTCTCGAAAAAGGATCAAGGCACTTGTCACCATGAGCGCAAAATCTCTTGGCAGGTTCGTCTAATTCATTCCACTTAAAAAATTTCAGGCACAAATTTCATTTGGCTGTCACTTTTCCCAGTCAGCAGTTCCCAAAAACAAGCCATAGGATTGTTAGTAGACTAATTTTTATTAAGATAATATCTAAATGCAATTCGACTTTTATTCTTTCACTAATGAAAGGAGTTCTCAATCATTCATTTTAAGCAGACTGTTTTTTTTTCCTTGGAGACTACACTATACAATTTTAATGCTAAACTTAACTATCACTAACCATTTGATTTACTTCTAACTACATAGGAATTTTAATTTCATAATATAGCTTCAGCTCAGTTTTTCAGAGCTAACATTTCTTTCCGTCTTTCATCCTAAGTGCTTATTTACCATCATTATTGTTGCTCTATGCATTCCTCTCACTCCTTCAGACCTTCACGTCAGCTTATTTGACCCTAGGCTTTGAGCTCCTCTGGAAATGCCACTGATTCTGAAGTCCTGCCATTCCTGACTTTTTTGTACCTCCTCATCTTCCATGGACTTACCTAAATGAGTGAACCTCCTCTAGATCATGAGCTTTTGGAGTAGGAGCTTGTCTTTTTCTTCCTGGTAGTCCCTAAGCACCTAGGAACAGTGTCTGATAAATATGGGTTGAATTGTGCTGAAGCAAAATTGCTAGGTGCATAATCTTTGCATATGATCCCAACATTGCACAGGGCATAAAGAGAAAAAAAATTTTTATGAAAATCTGGAAAATCAAGAACAGATATGTGACATATACACAGAACAGAAAATGCTAATAATTAGATTTTTAATGAAAGATGAAGGAAAATGCTATAACTTTTTGTCTCTTTTCAGTTGAGGTAAAATTTGCATAAAATGCATGTACTTAAGTGTTCAGTTCGATGAGTTCTGATAGGTTTGTATATCCATGTAACCACCACTCAACATAAGATACAGAAAATTTCCACCACACTCAAAATTCCCTTGTGTCTTTTCCCAAGTCAATACTGCCCTCCCCCCAGTAACCATTCTTTTGACTTCTCTTATCATACTTTAGTTTTGCCTATTCTTTTTTTTTCCACTTTTTTTTATTATGGTAAAATGCGCATAATGTAAAAGTCAACACTTTAATCATTTTTAAGTGTGTAGTTCAGTGGTATTAAATACATTCACATGGTCATACAACCATCCCACAGCTCTACATCCTGTAGACCGGAAACTCTATGCCCATTAAACAGTAATTCCCCATTCTCCCCTCTTTCATTCCTTAGTAACCACCATTCTATTTTCTGTCTCTATGACTTTTACCACTGTAAGTACCTCATTTAAGTGGAATCATACAGTATTTGTCATTGTGACTGGTATATTTCATTTAGCATAATGTCCTCAAGGTCCATCTGTGTTGTAGCATATTGCAGAATTTCCTTCCTTTTTAAGTCTGAGTAATATTCCATTGTATGTATATGCAACATTTTGTTTATCCATTCATACTTCAATGGATGCTTTGTTTGCTTCCACATTTCAGTGATTTTGAATCATGCTGCTATGCTCATGGGTGTACAAATACAGTTTTCCTATTCTTGGACTTCATTTAAATGGAATCATACAATATTCTTTTGTATGGTCATGCAATATTTGTATGATTGCACAGTTATTCTTTTGTATAGTCATACAATATTCAATTTTCATTCAACACAATGTTTTTGAGATTCATCTATGTTGTTGCTTGTATTGGTAGTTCATTAGTTCTTGTTGAGTAGTATGCTATTATATAATTCCCACAATTTGTTAATCCATTTTCCTATTGAGGGACATTAGGATTGGTTCCAATTTTTTAATATTATGAATACAAATTCAATGAAAATTCCATTATAGCATTTTTTGTAGCCACATGTTTTCATATTTAGGAAGTAAATACTTAGTGGAATTGTCAGGTCAAATAAATGTATGTTGAAATTTATAAGAAACTGACAAATAGTTTTTTGAAACTGTTATCATTACACCCCCATCAGCAATGTACGATAATCAGAATTCGAGTTGCTCCGCATGTTCACCAGCATTTGGTATGGTATTATTATCTGTTTGATTTGGGTCACTGTAGTAGATTTAAAATGGTATTTTCATTTTTCTGGTGACTTGATATTGAGAACTTTTCCTGTGCTTATTGGCTACACATATATTTTCTTCTGTAAAGAATCTCTTTAAATATTTTATACATTTTTAAATTGGGTTGTATTGTTGAAGTCAACAATAAATGATAGGACTTCTTTATATATTAATGATAAGAATCCTTTGCTACATAAAGGTATTGCAAATATTTTTCTTCAGGGCATGGCCTCTATTCATTTTCTTAGTAGTGTCTTTCGATGAGCAGGAAAGTTTACTTTTAATAAAGTTTAACTTATCAATTCCTTTCATTCATGATTAGAGCTTTTTGTGTCCTAATAAATCTTGCATATGACAAGCTCACAAAGACATTCTTTTATTTTCTTCTATGGGCTTTATGCTACTAGCTTCTAGGTTTTAGGGGTCTGTGATCTAACACAAATTTAATTTTATATATGGAATAAAGTAGAGATTGAGGTTCATTTTTTCTATATGGATATACAGTTGTTGTAGCAGCATTTGTTAAAAAAAAAACTCTTCTCTCCACTGAATTCAGTTGACACATTGGTCAGCAATCAATTGACCATATATTTATGGGTCTATTTCTGGACTCTGTTCTGTTTCATTGATTTATTTGTTCATTATGCCTGTGCTGTACTGTCTTGATAGTAGTTTTATAGTAGCCTTGAAAGCAGGTAATGTAAGTCTCCCTTTTCAAACTTGTTTTGACTACTAGATTCTTTGACTTTTCCATGTAAATTTTAAAGTCAACTTATCAGTTTCTTTGACAACAACAACAACAACAAAGCCTGCTGGGATTTTGGTTGTGATTGCGTTGAATCTGTAGATAAGGTGGGGGTGGTTTCCAGTTCTGGCTGTGGCTAAGTAAGTTTTTATCTAACCCACTCGATAAAATACAAACTACAACTACCTGAAGGTCCTGAAGGGTAAACAAAAACTGATAGATACTGGAGAAGCCAGTGTTTGGAAGAAGGGAACTGCAGGGGGTGAGTTGTCTGTTTGTTTTTTATTTATTGTCTTTTAACATAAGGGCAAGCCACAGTTTGCACCACATGGAGCAGTTAAATAGAAATCCAAAGTCTTAACTGGATTGACAAACCAAAGGATCGAGTTCAGAACAACCATGCCTACTGGAGTAAGAGGAAATGAGACAGCCAGGAAGGAGGAGCCTAAATTCTATGCATATATTTTTCCTAAATCTCTGGATGACCCCTGGACAATGTACATGTGGGGTATACCCCACACTGCACTGCTAAAGCTAAAAGAACTGAACATAGATCTGAGCCATAGCCCACGGAGGGGAAAAAAGAATTGCAGTTTGAGTTCAGCCAAGGTAACTGTCTGTTTAAAACACACACACACACACACACACACACACACACACACACACGTGTATTCTTTGGAGCAATATAATACAGTCCGTTATCTACAACAGTTCACAATTTCCAGGATATAATATGAAATTATTCAGCATATGGAAAAACAGGAAAACATGACCCAGTCTTAGAATAAAAGATAATCAATGGAGACCAATCCTAAGGCTCAGGTGATAGAATTCACAAAGATATTAAAGGAGCTGTTGTAATTACGAGTGAGGATGGAAAGGAAAATATGCTTTAATGAATGAAAGGTAGGAAATCCCAAGACAGATTTCCAGATCAAAATTTTGGAATTGAGAAAAGCAGTATCTGGAATATAGATTAAACATTAATAATAATAATGAGCCGTCCAGTCAACATGGTGTATCTCTGTATTTATTTAGGTTTTGTTTAGTATTTCTCATTAATGCTTTGTATTAAATAGAGATCTCACATTTTCCAGTATATTTATTTCTACATATTTAGTATATTTTTATGATACCATAAATGGTATTTTTCTAAAGTTTCACTTTCCAGTTGTGTACTACTAGCATATAAAAATATGATTGCATTTTGTTTATAGACCTTGATTCCTGCAACCTTGCTACATTTATTCTACCAGTGTTTTTATAAAATTCATAGAATTTTCTGTGTAAGCAATCACATCTGTGAGTAACAGCAGTATTTTTTTTTACTTGTCTGATGACACTATCTAGGTATTTCATTACTAATTTTGAATAGAAGCTTGAAGAAAAGAGTTCAATGTTTCTCCAATAAGTATGATGCTAGGCATAGATTTTTCATTGATGTTCTTTATAAGGTTGAGGAACTTTCTGTTCCTAGTTTATTGAGAGTTTCTGTCATGAAGGGGTGTTGAATTTTTCCCCAGTGCATTTCACATCTAATGATTCTCACATGATTTTTCTTCTTTAATGTAGTGACTTACATGATAGATTTTTTTTTAATGTTAAACCATTCCTGTTGTAAATACCGCTTGGTCATGATATATTGTCCTTTTTTTACATAGGAAACTATTTGCTAATAATTTGTTAAAGCTTTTTGTGTATATGTTCATCAGGCATTTTGGTCTGTAATTTTCTTGGAAAATCTGTCAAGTTTTGATATTCTGTCAAATATCAAAAATGTTAATATCATAAAATAAGTTGGGAAGTTTTCCCTTCTTTTTTCTGAGAGATTTTTTAAAAGATTGCAACTATTTGTTCTTTAAATGTTTGATAGAATTCATTGAAACCATCTGGGCTTAAAAATTTCTTTGTAAGAAGGTTTTTGATTACAAGTTAAATTTTATAAGTAGAGAAAGGTGTTTAGATTTTCTCTCATTGTGTCTCTTTTATAAGTTATATTTCCAAGGATTCCTTCATTTCATCAAAGTTGCTGAATATTTGGCATAGAGTTGTTCATAATATCTCCCTGTATTTTTGATATCTATAGACTCTGTATCGTCCCCCTCCTTCATTCCTAATATTAATAATTTTTGCCTTTCTTTTTTCCTTCTGATCAGTTTGCTTAGAATTTATTAACTTTTAAACTCTTTTCAAATACCCAACTTTAATTTTGTTGATATTTTCTATTTGCCCATTTTATCATTGTTTTGATAATTCATTTGAGCAACACTGATTTTTAACTGGGCAGCACCAAACCAAAAATGGTTGGTAGCACTCCACTGGCAGGAGCTAAGGGAAAGCCTCTTTTAAATAGAGCAGACTCCTATAAGGCAAAGCAAGGAAATTATTTGATTGGCTATAACTTAAGCAGTTACCTTATTTGGGAAAGCCAAGTTGGCTGTTGATAATTGTTTCTTAAATTTCATCTTCTCATGTTTGAGAGTATTGACTCTAGCTTAGATTTTGGTTTGCTTATATAGAGCCACCTCAGTCTAATGGCCTCCTTGTTTACTTTATTGACTTCTGCTCTTATTATTGTTTTATTTTTTATTCTTCTACCTTGTGTTTTTCTAGCTTCCTATAGTGGAACTGTAGATCACTGATATTATTTTCTAATATAGATATTTAATACCATGAATTTCTAAGTACTCTTTTAACTGTATCCCAAATTTCGTTTGATTGTATTTTCATTACCATTCAGTTTGATATGATCTCTAATTTATCTTGTGATTTCTTCTTTGACCATAGGTTATTTGGAAGTGTGCTGTTTAATTTCTAAATATTTTTAAATTTCCTATAGAATCCTATGTTATGATTTTTAATTTAATGCCATTCTGGTCATAGTATACTGTATGTGATTTTGATCCTTTGATTTTTATTGAGACCTGTTTTCTGGCACAGTATTTGGGTTATCCTGGTGTCTGTTCCATGTGCATTTGAAAAGAATATATATTCTGAAGTTATTTGGTGTAGTTTTTCCATTATTGTCATATAGATTACATTGGTTGAGAGTGTTGTTTAAATGTTTTAAGTCTAGGTCAACTGTTTTGTTTTGTTCCTTTCAGCACTTTAAAGATACCTATCCATTGTTTTTTGGCCTTTATTTTCTAATGGTAAGTCAGCTAATCATTCGCATTGTTTTTCCCTTGTATGCAATGCCACCACCACCACCACCAGTGCCCTGCCACCTTTGACTGACTGCTTTTAAGATTTTTGCTTTAGTTTTAAGTTTCAGCAGTTTGACTATGCCTGGGTATAGGTTTCTGTGCATTGTATTTATCCTGCCTGGAATTTGTTGAGCTACTTAGATCTGCAGCTTAATGTCTTCCATCAACTGGAAATTCTTGGCCTTTATGTCGAAATATTTCTTCTGCCCCTTCTCTCCCAATTGTATATATGTTAGATACTCTCCTCTATTGTGTGCAGTCTGCTGCTAAGCATTTTAAATGAATTCTTTATTTCTGATTTTATATTTTTCAATTCTAGAATTCTTGTTTGGTTCTTATTTTATAGATTTTATCTCTCTTTTAAAATTCCCCATCTATTCATACATGTTACCCACCTTTTACACTATTCCCTTTTACATATTTATTATGAGTATTTTGTAGTCCATGTCTGGTAAGTCCAACATATGTGCCATCTCTTAGTGTCCTTCTACGGCCTATTTTATTTCATGGGTCACATTTTCTTGCCCTTGCATGTTTTTTATATTTATTAATTGTATGGTAGACATTTTATGTAAAACCGAAAACTTAAGTAAATAATATTTACCCCCCCCTCCCCCAAAAAGACATATGCTCATCCTTTTCACAGGCTGTTAATGTGTGGGAAAGGCAGGTGGAGAAGGAATTAAGCCAATCTAATGGATCTTTAAGCTAGGTCTGGATTATTTTGCAGCTTTAGTTAGATTCAGTTCACCTCTGGCTTCAGATGTTTTGAGGGGAGGATGGGACCACCAATAAGATTCTAAAGAACCTTTTATGCTTTATAGTAATGTGGCCAAATTTCTGAACCATGGGAAATCTGCTTTTCATCCTGTATGTCAGCTTTTGGGTAGCTGAGGGATCCTTTTCTTTCAATCTTGCTGTCTTCTCTTCTGTCCCCAGGCTGTGGTAGCCTCTGTTGTAATATTTCTGTGGTTCTCAAAGTGTTGTTTGTGGATCTAGGGGCCAGGAGGGATCCTTAAGACCCTTCGAGGAAACCAATAGGGTAGAAACTTTTTTCACAATTATTCTATGGTGCCTTTTTTTCACTATGTTGACATTTGCACTGATACTTAAAAACAGTGGTAATTTTGTAAAACTTAAGCCTTAGCACAAATCAAGTTAGTAGTAGTAATCACTGTATTCCACCAGAGCATCACTGTATTACCACCAGAGCATCTATAATTAAAGAGAAATGCCAGTGCTACTTACGAGTATCCTTGATAAGCAATTATATTCAGTCTCAACCCTGGATTTCTTAAAATATTCTGTCTGACAAAATGGGATGTATATATGAAGCCCTTCTAGTGAATATTGTATGATAGATGTTGAAAGGAAAAGCACTTATGTGACTGAGTTGCAGTCTGAACTAGACACTTTTTTCATGAAACATTTTTACTTGAAAGAACAACTGAGAGACAAACTCTAGTTATTCAGATTTAGATATTTCGCAGACATTTTCTCAAAACAAACAGTGAGCACATCACTTTATAGAAAACAACTGACAGTATTTGTTGTCAGTGATAAAATTCTAACTTTGAAGAAAAAACTAGAATTATTTCCACCACTCTGAATTTTTAGCATCCTAATACTTGAAGACTTTTCTGATGAAATTGGAGTGATATTAACAATATGTTTTTTTTACTTTGTATAATGAAATATATCAACATTTGGAAGTCTGCTTAACTCAGTAATCAATATTCCTAAAAACGAATGCATGATATTACATGCATTACAAATCTTGCATGGATAAAAAGATCCCTTCAAGCTACAAGATGGACCAACAGAGTATGAAAAGTTTGTTGATTTGGTTTCAGATCTACATTACAACTTCCAGAATACTACTAGTTGAGTTTTGGTGAATATCAAAGAATAACATCCTTAATTTCTCTGAAAGGGACCTCAGTCATTTTCCTGCTATGCCCCAGCCTTCAGTATCCCTGTGCATTTGGTGAAGGAATTGATAGGTGGGTACAGACTTTGTAGCTGGGCTTCAAGAAGTCTAAAGTATCATACCATCCCACATGCAAGTGTTAAAAGTTTGTCAAAAGTTTAGCTAGCTGTACCTTAACTCTTATCTGTAGTAGATTCTTCCCCTTCCCAGGGTCCATCCTGGTTGAAAGCAAAGGGCTTGTTACTTCTTGAGATTTTGTTCATTTAGGTTTCTGTATGTGCATTTTATTGGCTTTCAAATAAGTATGATTTAGTAGCTTGTTCTTTTTGTTAAGGTAGGAGTGATGGTCTCTTGAAACTTCCTACAAATTGCTTGGAAGCAGAAGTCCAACAGAAACTTTTTAATATTTTTGTTTGTTTTGCCTCTGATTTAACTACAAGAGAGGAAATATCCAGACTGAGAATGGTAGAACTATATTAACACAAAGGGTGTTCTAAAAAGAATAATAAGGTTCTGTTTCATTATTTTTAAAAGTGGATAATAGGATTCCCCTTTGGAACCAAAAGTTTTAAATGAGTCCTGGAGGTCTGTCCAGCTCATTCTCACTCTCCCTTGAACACCCTCAAAAACAGAAAAAAAGGAAGCCACTACATTTATATAGCTGGAAGCCAGATTGAAAGACCTTGGGGAGTATGTTGGAACAGGAAACAAGCAGTGAAAAGAGACAGTCATTTCTCCAAAATCACTCTCAGTGAAGAGTAGAAGAAGGTAGGATGATGGCTGCCAAAAGATCACACCTTTAGTATCTGGTATGATCAGTTCTGAGTGAGAATCAGGAAGTACATTTGAGCATAAAGATGCTTAGAAAGGTGGATGTAGGACCCCCATCTCCTCTATTGTTTAAAGGATTGAAGAGGAGGCAACTCCATCTCTCCCCACATATGCTGTCTTAGTCCTCAGCATAGAGCAGTTGCAGTGAAATTATAACAACACTTTGGATGATGTTATTCAGCAGGGCTTTTCTTTTAGTAACTTAGAGACCTGACTAGATCGTGCTAGCTTTGCAACAGTGGTGGTAAATGGCTAAGTTTATGTTTTCTGTATACTACCTCAAAAAACTGTAGAGACAGTGAAATGGAATTGTTTGGTAGGGAAAAGAATAGTGATAATAGTAGTAGTGATAATATATTTTTGGAGCTCTTCTATGTGCCAGTACTTTTACTCATGCTAACTCTTTAATCTCCACAACTCTTGAGATGTGTCATATCCCCATTTTACATTTGAGAAAAGCATAACAATGAACAGAGATGTTAGTGTAATGAGGGCCACAGTGGAGAGATTACTTCCTTGCTTATTCTCTCCTTATCCGTTTAGTCTTTGGGAACATGACCCAATCCAGCTGCCCTGGGAGGCATCAGGAGGGGAATGCACAACATTCCATGCAGAATCACTCTAATTTTGCCGTTGAGCCCTACCACATTTTGTAATACCTCTCTGATCATATAGCTTCCTATTCTGGCCTTCCTTATTTAGTACACTGCTTTGTACTGCTCGTGGGAGCTCTTCTTTCATCTGTAAGATTTTCAGTGTTTACAGCACCTTTGCAGCGTTTACTGTGTGCCATGACTATTTTGTTTGAGATTAAGAATTATAGATGAAGAAAATGTAGCCTCTGCTGTCCTTAAATAACTACACATTTTGTAAAGTGCTGTAGAAGTGTGTGGCTATTCTTTCTTGTAAAGAAATAGTATCATTGTCCCCAGAAAGCATGTCCTTCATGGCCTTACAGTATTTCTTATTAGAAGCACTGTTAGCATTTTGAGCAGCACATATTTTTCCTAGTTCAGAGTTTTTTCTTGCATTTCTGGACATTTAATACCCTTGACTTCCACCTATTAAATGTCAGTAATCCCCCACCCCCACTGTTATGACAGTTGAAAGTACACCCACATACTTCCCAACAGGGGCATCCCTATACATGGTAGCTCAAGTTTTACTGGGACTGGGTAGAGGAGGCTGGGGAAATATACTTTGTGTGTGATTGTCACATTCCTCTGCCTCATCCTACCCTACATTCTTGTGGTACTACATCATCCTCAGAAAGTCTTGACAGTGAAAGCATATTTTTATGGAGAATGCAACTGCTGGTGAGATTTGCTTTGCTAAAGACTAGTGCATTTTAAAGAGTGCTTCAAAGTTCCTTAGAACCAACCCATTTGGTGGAAGAGATATTAAATCAAAGGAAAAGGACAGTCCTTTAGTATTGGCTGTAGTTTGTGGCAGGGGTGGGGCAGGGCAGGGGGGTTGTGGTGCCAGAGGGTAGTTGTGAGAAACAGTTAGTCCTACAGTGCCTCAGTGTAATACAGAAAGTAGATAAAGTTCTGCAGAGCAATTGGTAGTGAGAAAATTGAACTGGTAGTCAAAAAATTCCCACCAAAAAAAATCCTAGGACCAGATAGCTTCACAGCTGAATTCTACCAGACATTTAAAGATGAGCTAATACCCATCCTTCTTAAAGTATTTCAAAAATAGAAGAGGAGGGGATGCTTCCAAACTCATTCTACAAGGCCAGTATAATTCTAATACCAAACCCCCATACACTACAGAAAAAGAAAACAACAGACTTACATCCTAATGAACATAGATACAAAAGTCCTCAACAAAATATTAGCAAACCAAATTAAAAAATACGTCAAGAGGATTATTCATCATGACCAAGTGGAATTTATTCCAGGGGTGCAAAGATGGTACAATATCCTCAAACCATTAAATGTGATATACCACATTAACAAAAGGAAGGATAAAGACCATATAATCATCTCAGTATATGCTAAAAAAGCATTTGATAATATTCAATATCCATTCATGATAAGAACTCTCAACAAACTGGGTATGGAGGGAACATACCTCAACATAATAAAGGTCAGATATAACAAACACACAACCAACATCATACTAAATGATGAAAAGCAACTTTTCCTCTAAGATCAAGACCGAGACAAGGATGCCTACTCCCACTGCTTTTTTCAACATACTGGAAGTCCTAGACATTTCAATCAGACAAGAAAAGAAATAAAAGGCGTCCATATTGGCAAGAAAGAAGTAAAACTGTTACTATTTGCAGATCACGTGATATTTATTGTATGTAGAAAACCCTAAAGATGCCATCAAAAAACAATTAGAACTAATAATAAATGGATTCAGCAAAGTTGCAGGGTACAAAATTAATATACAGAAATCTTTTGCATTCCTATATATTAACAGTGAACTAGCAGAAAGAGAAACCAGGGAAACAATTCCATTTATAATTGCATCAAAAAATAAAATACTTAGGAATAAACCTAACCAAGGAGGTGAAAGACTTGTACTCTGAGAACTGTACAACACTGACGAAAGAAATTGAAGAAGACACAAATCAATGAAAATCTGTCCCATGCTTGTGGATAGGAAGAATTAATATTGTCAAAATGGCCATCCTCCCCAAAGCAATTTACAGATTGATTGCAATCCCTATCAAAATACCAATGGCATTTTTCAATGAACTAGAGCAAATAATCCTAAAATTTGTATGGCACTACAAAAGACTCTGAATAACCAAAGCAACCTTGAGAAAGAAGAACAAAGCTGAGGTATCACACTCCCTGGTTTCAAGATATACCACAGAGCTACAGTGATTAAAACAGCATGATACTGGCACAAAAACAGATCAGTGAAACAGAATAGAGATTCCAGAAATAAACCCATGCATATATAGTCAATTAATATATGACAAGGGGGCCTGAATATACAATAGTCTCTTCAATAAATGGTGTTGGGAAAACTGGACAACTACATGTAAGAGAATGAAACTAGATCACTGTCTTACACCATACACAAAAGTAAACTTGAAATGGATTAAAGACCTAAATGTAGGACATGAAACCATAAAAGTCTTAAAAGAAAATATAGGCAAGAATCTCATGAACATCTGCATAAGAAATTTTTTTTCTGGAAACACTTCCCCAGACAAGGGAAACAAAAGCAAAAATAAGCAAGTGGGACTTCATCAAGCTAAAAAGCTTCTTCACAGCAAAAGAAACCTTTAACAACAAAAAGGACTCCTATTGTATGGGAGAATATATTTGCAAATGATATACCTGATATGGGGCTAATAACCAAAATATATGAGAACTTATATATACTTACATATATAAGAACTCATACAACTCAACATAAAAAAAAAACAAATAATCCAATTAAAAAATGGGCAGAGGACCTAAATAAACATTTTTCAAGGAAGACATACACATGACCAACAGACACATGAAAAGATGCTCAGCATCACTAATAACGGGGAAATGCAAATCAAAACCACAATGAGATACCTCCTCACACCAGCCAGAATGGCTAGCTATCCAAAAGACAAGAAATAGTAAGTGTTGGTGAGGATGTGGAGATAAGGAAACCTCCCTCCGCTTTTAGTGGGAATGTAAATTAGTCCAGCCATTATGTAAAACAATAATGGAGGTTCCACAAAAAGCTAAAAATAGAAATACCATATGACCCAACAATTCTAATTCTGGGAATTTACCCAAAGAAAAAAAAGTCACTCATTCGAAAAGATACATGCACCCCTATGCTTATCGTCACATTATTTACAGCAGCAAAGATATGGAAGCAATCCAAGTGCCCATCAATAGATGAATTGATAAAGAAGGTGTGGTACATATATACAATGGAGTATTATTACTCAGTCATAAAAAGGAAGGAAATTGTTCCATTTGCAAAAACATAGGTGGACCTAGAGGGTATCATGCTAAGAGAAATAAGCCAGGCAGAGAAAGACAAATCCTATATGACTTCACTTATATATGAAATCTAAAACACAGAACTGACAAAAAAGAAATAGACCCATAAATATGGACAACAAATTGTTGGTTACTGTAGGGAGGGAGGTAAGGGAATGGGTGAAATAGGTGAAAGCAATATAGAGGTACAAACTGCAAATTTAAAAATAAATTAGTTATAGGAATGGAAGTACAAATGTAGAGAATAGTTTAATATCTTGGTATGGTAACAGGGTAACTGCATGTATGGTGGCAAGCATCTAGTAATGTATACAGTGATCCAGTTACTGTGTTATACACCTGAAACCGATATATCAGATATTGTATCAAATTTTTTTCTAATTAAAAAAAAAGATTTGACCGAGGAATTCCACTCCTAGGAATTTACCCTAAGAATGTAGCAGCCCAATTTGAAAAAGACAAATGCACCCCTATGTTTATCACAGCACTATTTACAATAGCCAAGAAATGGAAGCAACCTAAGTGTCCATCAGTAAATGAATGGATAAAGAAGATGTGGTACATATACACAATGGAATATTATACAGCCATAAGAAGAAAACAATCCTACCATTTGCAACAACATGGATGGAGCTAGAGGGTATTATGCTCAGTGAAATAAGCCAAGCTGAAAAAGACAAGTATTAAATGATTTCACTCATATGTGGAGTATAAGAACTAAGAAAAAAACTGAAGGAACAAAACAGCAGCAGACTCACAGAACCCAAGAAGAGACTAATAGTTACCAAAGGGAAAGGGACTGGGGAGGATGGGTGAGAAGGGAGGGACAAGGGGGAAGAAGGGGCATTACAATTAGCAGATGTAATGTTAGCGGGGCACGGGGAGGGCTGTACAACTCAGAGAAGACAAGTAGTGACTCTATGGCATCTCACTATGCTGATGGACAGTGACTGTAATGGGGTTGGTGGGGGGGACCTGATGAAGGGGGTAGTTTAATCACCATAATATTGCACATGTAATTGTAGATTAATGATACCAAAATAAACTTTAAAAAAAAGATGAATTTCTAAATGAATAGGCTAATAGGAGAATATGGTATTCAGAAAAACTTGCCATACTGTTAACCTATTTGCTACATATGTAGTAAGGGTGAAATACAGCATAGTTCACTTTGAGTCTTTGAATTTGAATCAACTATTAAACATTCTGAGCATTCCCACAGCTAACTCTCTTGGCTCTATATACTCTGTTCCAGAAATAATATAAAACTATTAGTTATTTACAGGGAATATGTGTGATATTTTAGTATTGAGCAGAGAATAATATAAGAACTACATTTTAGAGAGAATAATTGAATCTCAAAATTGTGGTAAAACAGTTATGGTAAAAAATGTATTGCAAGTAAACCGGAATGAATTGAGGTTCAAGCAAATGGGATGGAATTTTGGGTGGAAATAGAAACTATTAAATGCCATAGAAAGGAATATGTTGATTATAATCTCAGGCAAGGCCTAAGGGAGACTGTACCTGGCCTCCTCTGTGTCAGCCATTGTAGCATTTGCATATTGCAAACCCCAAATGCTTGTGCTCTAATTGTGAAATACCATGGCCTGAGTAACACCCACTGTAATTCAAAGCAAGCAAGTTTCTCATGGCACTTACCACTTGCCTTACACAACTGAGCACTCCCACCCCACCCAGTGTTGCACTGTAAAAATTCCTGTCTCTGCTAAAAGCCTCTCCTTGCTTGAGAAACTTCCTTTTGTGATTTGGAGACTGGGCTTGTGTTACTGATGAGATTAAAAACAGCTCTCCATGTAAGTTTATGATACTGCAGTCTGTTCACTTCATGCAGTTGGATGAATAAGCCCCCTCTTATCCAAAATGCCTTATTTGATCTTCCCTACTGTCCTACCCTTTACACCCACAGACCCTGCTTCATGTATACACACCTGAGAATCTGTCCCAGGTCATGTCCAAATAAGAGGGCCTAGTAACAGACTCCGATTTCTGGTATACAACAAGAAGGCATTAAAGTAAATGCCCCCTAGGAATATTTGTTATTAAAGCAGGTTGTAGAAAATAAAACGAATCTAGCCGGCCAGTGAGATAAGTCTGATAGAAGCTACATAGTTACAAAAATCCTTTAATATCTAATCCCTGAGTCTAGATTACTACTTGTGGCTAGAAACTTCTGTAACTTGAAAGAAGTCCAAGTAGGATCACAATTGATTAACTTTCTTACTTCTGGTGCAGTTATCATAAAGAATGGTTTCATTCTAGATTCAAATCTCTGCCCTCATTTGTCTGGAAATCTCCAGGTTATTCAGCCAGGCAGTTTCTGCTCTTTCATCTGTCTCCTCCCTTGTGTTCATTTGTTCATTAGATTGGCCCACTCCTGCCTTGAACCTTCTCTTCATTTATACAACTGGATACCCTTCTCCACTGCGCCTCCTTCCATTCAGAGCTCACTCTGTTCCCCTAGTGATTCAGTTGTTTCTTGCCTGTTATCTTCAGGAAGGTTTTCTCTTCCCTCACTAATGAGAAGAGAGATTACCGGTTCCTCTGGCCCCTCCTTTCCTAGCCCTATAACTGCTGTTTAACTTCCATTCAACATTTTACTTTGTGAATAGTATTTACATCTTATTCATGTAACTTACATTTGATCATTGGTCACCATATTTCTCCATACCTCAGGAAACCACTTGGGAAAGATCATATCTTTTTAGTCGTACAACAGCATGCACGTTGAGGTATTTCAAGAGGGATCACGGAAGATTAAATGTCATACTCAAAAGAATTAATAAATAAGCCCTGAGCTTTTCAGTACTGTTCTCCACGAAGATTAGATGAAAGTGTGTAATTGTGCAACTTAACTGTGGAAGCCAAACTGTAGGAGGAGATGAGCAAGGGATGTGACATATCAGAGGTGAGATTATGTGAGTAGAAAACCTTTCATCCATGGACACCAGAATACATTACACAGACTTTCTCTTAACTAGGTATTTGGAAATCTCTTTGAGAGAGGCAGAGAAACCAAAGCAGAGACCTGAAATGACCAAGCTATGAGGGAGATCACAGACAAGCGAGGCTCATGGACCTCTGGACTCAGCAGACATTCCACTTTGCTCCCTCCCACAGGGCTCTGTTAGGGTCATTAGATCCAAGCTATAAATAACCAAATGGCCTGCAGGTCAGGACTCAGGAAGGTCTGCATAGCCTCACCCCAGGGTTGCTGCATCTCTGCCATTGAAATGACCAACGCCAGAGGAAATGTACAAAGGAAAGAATAGCACAATGATTTAAAGCCCTATGAATATTTCTCTTAAATTAGGCACTGTTTCTTTTCTCTAAGCCCCATTAACCAGGCAGGGCTTGGGGTAAGGTTCTTCATGTTTCTTCTCTGTACAATTTTCTGGTCCCTGTACTTGAAAAAGGAAAATAAAATACAGGGTATTTAAAGAAGGTTCAGAGAATAACCAAAAGAGTTAAGGAGATGAAAGGGCTGCCAAATAAGACTATTGTAAACACCAGTGGGGACCTCCAAAAAAATTTTTGGCAAAATATGTATAGCCTAAAATTTACCATTTTTAAACGTGCAATTCAATGGCATATAGTACATTCACAATGTTGTGCAACTGTCACCAACATTCTTTCCCACAGCTGTTTAATAATCCTCCCAAACTAAAACAATGCACCCATTAAACACTAAGTCCACATTCTCCTCTCTCCCCAGACCTAGAAAACCACCATTCTGCTTTCAGTCTCTATGACTTTGATTCTTCTAGGTACCTTATACAAGTGAAATCATACTATATTTGTCTTTTGTGACTGACTTCACTTATCACAAGTGAAATGTCCGTAGCATGATGTTTCCTTGGCTATAGTGAATAATGCTGCTGTGAACATTGGTGTACAAGTATCTCAGTCCCTGCTTTCAGTTATCTTGGGTCTAGACCTAGGAGTGGAATTGCTGGATTAATGGTATTTCTGTGTTTAGCTTTTGAAGGAACTGCCAGAGTGTTTTCCACAGTAGCTACACCAGTTTAACTTTCCCACCCAGCAAAGCATGAGCACTGCGATTTCTCCACATGCTCACCAGCACTTGTCATTTTCTGTTTGTTTTGTTTTGTTTTTAATAATAGCCATCATTATGGGTGTGAACTGGTATAAAGGGGACTTTTCTACCTGGAAGAAATGAACTGGAAGGAGAAATGTAGGAGCCTGTAGTTGTGAAGACTTCAACTTGGATGAACACAAATGTGTTCACCAGAATCTAAAATTGTAGAATTTGGGCAAGGAAGATAGTCAGAGTATTTGACAAATAGCATGGCATAGGTACTAAACAGTCTAAAAGCCAACTAGCCCTTCTCCTTCCTCAGGTGTACAGGCTAAATGTCAGCTTGGCTGGAGACACTGTTGAGGTAAATTTAGAATAATAAAAAAGTACCTTCTCAGACCAGTTACATTGTCCTATGTTGGAAACATAAGCTCAAATATAAACACTTCTTTGAAAAATTTAGGTAGTTCACTAATGGGTGGTTAAAAAAAATCAAGAATTCTGTATAATTCACCCCAATACTTTTGAAGTTGATGTGAGATTGATTGTACCTCTGTTTCTACCATAAATGTAACCTACCATTCTGCATTTGAAGCTCTCTGGGCTCCTCTGGGAAGTGGCAATCACAGGGGAATGAAATTGCTGTTTTAATTATTTAATATTCAACAGATATTTATTGTGCACTGGCCATGTGCCAGGCCTTATGATAAGCACTACAAAGAGAGTGGAGAACATGTCTTCATGGAGTTCCAGTTTAGTGGGTGAGTCAGATAATTTATCACACAAATAGATTTGTAAATCCAAATTGTGTTTAGTTCTATAAAGGAGTGCCTGAGATGCTGCTCTTCTCTCCTTTAGGTCCTTCACATAACCACTCTCAGAAATATGCTTTCTTTTCTTTTCAGGAGCCTCCATACAGGTGGCTTTCCCTGGGAGGGAGAGGTAGAGAACGACGCATATAGCAAGGCTACAGAGGTGGTCCCCCAGCACAAGTATCACCCCACAGCCGGCAGTTACCAGCTTCATTTTGCCCTGCAGCAACTTGAACAACAAAAACTTCAATCCCGGCAGCTTCTGGACCATAGTCGAACCCGGCACCAGGTAATTCAAGATAAGGCTTTTCCATGTGCTAATATCTTCCTTCTGTTTGGGGGGGTTGAAATTATGGCCCATAGGAAATGTAGGAACAATTTCCCAAAAGTTTCCCAATGCCACCATGGCTTGGATGTTCATGGAAGTCTACTTTCAGGGAAGCAATGCTCTGAAGCTAGTTTTGAACAATTCTAAAGCCAAACCAGTTTTGACATTATTTCTTTCACTTGAATATCTTTCCACAAAATGTCTGTATTACAGTATTTACCCTTTCTGTTGCATGATCTTAGTTCAGTAACCTACCAGAAGGACTAATCTCCAGAACCTAAAAGCTAACATTTCAAGGAATATTTATTCTAAATGTACTCTTTCCTTATCTTCAAAGACTTGGTATGCATAAGCACATATTAATCCTTCATGATCTATCAAGATTTTCAAGGAATAAACAACTTTCAAGTTCTTCTGGTAGGAAATGGTCATGAGTTAGGTTGTTGGTCTTGGGGTTTGACAGTTTGTACACAAAACAGTATACGCAAAAATATAACAATATACACAAAAATCCTTTTGTTAGGGAATTTATGCTCTTGTGAAATACTGATTCCCTGCTTACAGTCTACAAAATCACAGAAACTCTTTTGAGTATATATATCTGAAGAAGCTAAATCAGTAATCTGCACCAATAACAGAAAGGATGACTTCACAAAGAAGTCAGGCCATAGTGTACTAAATTTTTTTTTATAATTTCAGGATTATCATTAAACTCAGTTGCTTTATGTGCTAATGGGCTGAGTCGGCACTGATTCTATGAACTTCTCTAATATTTGGTTATGTGACAAAATACACCAGCTTGATCTCTTGTCATTTGCTGTTATAAATGTAGTACATAGTGTGCATTAGTTCGTGCAAAATTAATACTCAAAGGCTAAGGTAGCTTTTCCCAAAGTTTTTTTGCCCTCTAAATAAAAGTTATCATTATGCTCTCTATTTTATCTTTTCAACTACTGCCCAGGTCCCAACATATTTTATTATTTCAATATTGCTCATCACTTGATCATTTTTATCTATGATAGTGTGCTCTATGTTATATTAATTCACTGTGATGGAGAAATTGTAAGTGGAGACATTTGTAAAAGAGTTCTTTAGGTCGTTTTTACTGCCAGAAAATCCAGACCTCTTTATCAGGAAAGCACTGAACATAGTATCCCATTTTGATCACCACACTGCCCTCTGTCATGTAAAAATTTCCTCATGTCAACAGTCTTTGGGAGAGTGTAGGCATTAAAGCTAGTTTGCATTTTCACAGTTACAGATATAAATGTGTGTCTTAGATTTTGGTTTAGTCTGTGTATATTTCTGAAAACATTTCAGACCCATTAGTTCCCCAACATTCAGATTACTTGAGAATGCCAACAAGCTGGAGAGTAGAGGTACTGGGGTGGCCTCACAGTAGTTCCCCCTTATGCACAGTTTCGCTTTCCGCTGTTTGTTTCCTGCGGTTTCTGACCTATTGTCAAAAGGTGAATAGCAACCTACAGCCACATCACAGTGTCTGCCTCACTCACCTCATCACTTAGGCATTTTATCGTCTCACAACATCACATGAAGGGTGAGTACAGTACAATAAGGTGTTTTGAGAGAGAGACACCACATACACATAACTGTTATTACAGTATATTGCCATAATTGTTCTATATAATTATTAATCTCTTACTGTGCTGAATTTACAAATTAAACTTTATCATGGGTATGTATGTATGTATAGAAAAAAATGGTAAACACAGGGTTCTGTATTATCAGCAGTTTCAGATATCCACTGGGGGTCTTGGAATGTAACCCACAGATAAGGGGGACTACTGTATTTCCCATATGTGAGTATAATCAATGGCTTTTACAAATCTAGACAGCTGGGCCCTTTTAATATTTCATGCTTTGAAACAGTGGATGATTTAAAAAAAACAAAAAAGGGAGGCCATTGCAGGGCATTGAAGTTTTAAGGAAGGAGAGGCAGTATTGCTGGTTTTCACTTTTAGGAAGTGCTTCATTTAAAGTCCTCATTCTTTTGATAAGTTTCCAGCAACTCACATTCCTTTGAAAATTCAGAGTACTGCTATTCTTGTGTGGTTTTTATTTTTTCACTGAGGATTATACCGGTTTAGTTTCACTGAACTATGAAGTATATGGAAAACATGTTTTTTAGAATCTGTCAGAGTATCTATCTTGGGGAGGAGTCAGAACTCCCAAGAAGGGAGTTATCTTGTGTCTCCTGGAGAGGGAACAGAAAATCATTCATCATAATTTTATATATGTTTATAACATTTTACTTCTGCCCCCTCTTCTTCTAATCCACAGTTGATTTAGGTAAAAATGAGTAAGGATGAAGTTCTGGGACTCTGGGGGAGAGCTAAAAAAACTAAATCCTATTAGTTGAAGAGTCTATAATAAAATAGCAAATAAGATGTTAAATGTTCTCACATGAAGAATATTTAGTAATTTAGAGCAGTTTCCTTCCAAAGACACTAAGAATCAGTTCACAGAAAGAGCAAAGTCTTTCTAGATTTTAAGCCGCTATTTCTACCCTTAGTTTATGGCTGTGCCAAACTTGACCATTATAATTATCACCAAATTGTTGACTGAAGCATGGTTTGCATTCTCAGTATGTCCTATATTTCTGCCCTTGGGTTAACCCTTTAGGTAGAGGTGATTTCTCCAATGCTTTGGATTAATTTTTCTGAAGTGTAGGTAGCCATTACTATAACTGACAATTTGGTTATTGCCTGTTTGAGAGCAGAGGGTAGAATTGAAATCTCATTTACCTCACATTCCTCCACAGGAGATATCTGTTTATGGAACAGGACATTAAAAGGAGCTTTATATTTTATATATTACATTACATTACATTGTATAAGGACAGTGCTTTTCATAGTGATCTCCTAAAATTAATGTTTTGGGAAGAGTCATGCAGCCTTTCTTGCATTATATGCAGAGTAAGTTCTCCATCCTTTTCTGCACTTAGATAGCCAGCTTATTGAAGGTATTAACTTCAAGAAGGCAAGCTGATTCAGGGTAAGAGTTTGGAAATGGGCTTCTCTGCCTATTCATGCAGAGTAACCTTTTATCTTTATGTCTGTCTAGCTTTGCATTTATAAGTCTAGAAATTGACATGCACTGAGTTCATCCTACAAAAGACTGGCCCTGTAACATTGGCATGGGAAAGGAATGTCACCCAGAGCCATTGAAAGGTTTCCAGAAACAGAGGTACAGGAAATAGGTGTGATCCAGTCTATTTGAAAGGCCAAAGTAAGACAAAATTGAAACTGAGCTTTTATACACTGATGGATAAAACCAGCAGTTTAAAAAAAACATCATTCTAAGTCAGAGCTGGGGTTGGCAAACTTTTTCTGCAGATGGACAGCAAATACTTTAGGCTTTGCAGGCTATAGGGTCTCTGGGGCAACTACTTGACTCTGCCATGGTAAAATATGACAATATGTAAATGAATAAGTGTGGCTGTTTTCCAATGAAATGTCCTTTATGAAACAGGTGGCAGATTGAATTTGGTTTGCAAGCCCTAGTTTGCAGACCTCTGGCTTTGAGCAGCAGAACCACTTGGAGGGCTTGTTAAAATACCAACTGCTTCTCCCACCCCATTTCTGATTCCATAGGTTGGGAATGGGACTCAGTCATTTCCATTTCTAACAAGTGTCCAGGTGATGCTAACTCTTCTCTTCTGGGGACCACACTTTGAGAACCATTGACCTAGAAGGAAAGAGATTGGAAATGTCTCCTCTTTGTTATTTGTTTTCTGTCCTTTGGAAGGGAGACTGGATATGTTAAAACTTAGTGTTGCCTTTTAAAATTGCAGGCAGTCATTTTTTTTAATGTGAACTTTTTTTCCATCTTTTTCATTCCATCCA